>JAKTWX010000009.1:91144-108293 GCA_030582275.1 Waltiozyma pijperi
CCTCGTCATGTCATCAAGATTCCGTTCACCACATTCAACCTTCTCAAAGACCGCCGTCACAAACAACGGTTGGTGGATCAAGCCCAATTCTTGTTGCCAAGGCCAGAGACCATACCGGGGGCTCCGTCTTAAACAAGGGCGAGTGTAAGGAATGTGGATCTGGATACCCTACAAGGTCAGAGACACGTGATCTTAATTAAGGGTTCCAGACCAGATGTGTCGAAATGAGGCTATGTGGTTTTGAGGTTCAAACAGACCACGTCGACGAGATCGTCGGCTGCTGGATCTCCTATATATAAAGAGATTCCCACTTCGTGAGATCTGGTACAGAACCTACACCACATTGTATAATAAGTATGTTTAATAAAAGAAGAAGTTTTAGAGATCTAAAGGCGTGCTCAGTGTCTTAACAATCCACCCTCCGTCAGTCCAATAATCAAGGTATTCCAAAGATTGTCTCCTTATAGTTATCACGTGGGCATCAGTAGTTTAGTGGTAAAATGTAAGTTTCCCAAACTTATGTCCCGGGTTCGATTCCCGGCTGACGCAGTTTCTTTTTTCTAAATCAATTAAGCATATCCCAAAATTACATATCCCGCGATTTTTTCCCCACTTTCTTCAACAGTTGAAACTTGACAGTTTTTAACCCCAGTTTTTTTAAGCCTTCCTTCAAATTAGAGCACGGCCGTCACCGTTTAATGTCAATGAGGGGAACAATTGATGATTTCTTTATTGGGAAATGGCCATTAGATTTTCCAATTGGTTTCTCTATATCAATGATGGTTTTGGTAACTTAGAGAATCACGGTGTTATGTTTGTATGAGTGATCTACCGCTGGCATCTAGCATCTATAGTTGATCAAGGATTTTATGTCAACAAACAGACAAGAAACAAGTTTAAAGGAATCCCAGAATCTTTTCACTCAAACGTCAAACTAAATCAAACCCACCACCAACACCAAAAATTTTGATGAACTTCATTACAAGCTTGATCTAACCTTATATGTCATGACATCACATTCAACTAACGAGAAGCTCCCTGTTGTGAATTCAGGAGTTGAGAAAATCCCTGTCATAGGAACAATGTTTCCTCATAATCAGGAGTATCAACAACGAATCATGCAACGTAAAGAAAGTGAAAATGAACATTCCACTGTCACAATTCATGATCCAACGACCAAGTCTTCATTGGAACCATCGTATACTTATCTTCCAAGAGGAAGAACCGCTGATGTTGATGAGAAAGCTGTCGCAGAAGCAGGTACAGCTGATTTCTCTACGGACAGTCACAGTGTCTCACCAATACAATCCAAAGCCAATGCCGTTACTACCAATTCCTCTGAAGAACCATTGCCTCCTTTACGAACAGCCAACAACAACATGAACTCCAAAATTAACAAGAAACTAGACCGTATTCCTGTCAATTTGGGACCTCAAGGAATAACGCCAAGTGGTAAGCCTCGTCTATTCCAATGTGAAGTGTGTATGAGGGCCTTTGCCAGACAGGAACATTTGAAAAGACATGAAAGATCGCATACCAAGGAGAAACCATTTCTTTGTGGTGTTTGTCAGAGAAAGTTCTCAAGGAGAGATTTGTTATTGAGACATGCTCAGAAGCTACATGCTGGTAACGACGATGCTGTTAAGAGGTTAAGGAGGAAGAGTCTTCGTTCTAAAGTTGGACAAGGTGCTATGAATAAGACTTCACAGGGAGAAATGGCTGAGAACGAGACAGACCATCCAAAGAAGTTGAAGTCTGAAGGGCCTGGTCTTTATCAGTTTTCATTGAACGAGTCAAGAAACCCAAATGGTCCTCCAAACTTGCCACAACAGAATTATCAGCCACCAATTCCAACTTATCAGCAACTGCATTCTCAACGGTCAAATCAGTTGATGAACGATCCAAATGGACATGCTTTGTTCTCCAATGGACATCCAAATGGGCCACTCAGCCAGACAAACAAGATGTTTCCTCAGAGAACTTCGAATGCTTCAACGGGCTACCAAGGACACCAAGTTGCTCCATCAACTTCCATCAGCTTTGATCAGCGTCTAGGTTTGAACACCTCTCATGTTGCCAATAACTTCACTCCAATATCGTCTAACCGTCGTATCTCCTTCTCTGCTCAATCGGGTGACAATTACGGTTCTCTGACGCAGCCTCAAAGAAGCAACTACTACTCTGATACCGTTGAATTCTCAACTCCACAACTGGTTCCCGTGGTGCCGGTTGAGGTTGATCAAATGGATAATTTGTCTTTGTCGGCTTTTGGGAATGGTAACAGGTCCGTGGAACAAGTCTGGGGTGGACACTCTACTACTGTGAATGATCGTGAATCGAATCTCCGTCGTTATCCACAGCAGCAGCAGCAGAATCAGAATCAACAGTTTCAAGCAAACAATGCATCTGGTATGGCCTCGGTGCCATTCTGGCTCAATGAAGGAAATAACAACTTTGATTTCATCAACAATTTCCACTTGAACGAAGCTCAAAGACCAACAGTTCACACCGATCTCTCCAACAACTTCGAAAACTTCACTTTGGCGGATCTCAAAGAGCAACATTCAGGAAGAGCCAACGGTGAACCCGTGAAGAAGAGGAAATACACCAGAAGAAACACGGCCTCTTTGAAAAAATCAAATGGTGAGCTCACTACTGCTGAAGAACAAGCTGTTAATGATATTTTTGGCTACAGTTTCTACGACGATGATTTCTTCACTGAAAATCAGAACAATTTGTTCCTCCGACAGCAGCAACAGCATCAGCAACAGCAGCAACTGGGTCAAGCTTTGTCCTTACCTAGGGTTCCAACAGATTTCCATCAATCAGAATCGAACACAAATACGAACACCAACACCAACTCGAACTCTGCGACAGACTTGAACGATCTCTTATCCATGAGCTCATCCCAGGAATTCAACATCAATGACTATCAGCTATTGAACGATTTGGAAGTGCCAAACAATGAGGAGAAGATCCTCAGTGTTGGTTATTCCTTTTATGAAAGCAACCACGCCGGTATTGTCTCGGACGTCAACATGACTGTGCCGCCGACTCTGAATGGAATGCCTCTTGACTACCCGAAGTCCACTAAGTTCTTATTCACTGAGAATTTCCTACGAGTCGTGCACAAAGTTCTTGAAGATTACCCCTTTGTTGGTCTCAATGTCCCTGATTTCCCAAATGTCCAACAACTGAACCATTTTGTTGATATTTTCCAAGAGAAGTTTCTCTGTCATTATCCTTTCATCCACAGAAACTACTTCAATGAGGCTTCGATGTACGAGTACACTACACAGTTGGATTCCTGTTCCGCTTCAAGTGACGCCAGTTCGTTTGTCTGTCTTCCGCTCTTGATCGCCACCATTGGTTCTTTGTACTCGCATCAAAGACAGGTCTCTGCCGATTTGTACGAGTTTTCAAGACGTTGTATCCATGTTTATTTGGACTCCAGAAAGAAAAGTGACAAAGTTGAGAAGTCCACGACCCGCAACTCTCCTTTATGGTTGGTTCAATCTTTGATCTTGAGTGTCTTGTACGGGCTATTTGTTGAATGTGATGATTCCGATATGAGCATTGTTCTCAAACAAGTACATGCTCTCTGTACGTTGATCAAGGTCTCCAAGTTCCATTTGATTCAGTTCAACCAGGCAAACATCCAGTTCAACGATGCTTATTTCAAGAACTACGTTGTCTATCAGAGCAAGCTGAGAACGGTGTACACTATCTTCAATCTCTCAAGCCTTCTTCAAGGAATGTACAACATTGAGCCTTTCTTCACCTACAACGAGATCAAGTGTGATTTGCCTGATTTGGAAACCTACTGGAACTCCTTGAACATATACCAGCTTCGTGACCAGGTGTCTGCTAATTCGCATACCTCGTACCAACTCGACTTGGAGAAGATTGTCAACGATATTGTCCTTGGGAACGACCAACAGTACAAAGTGTCTGAATTTGGTTCAACGGTTGTTCAGTACACTTTGCTCCAACATCTCTACATTTACGGCTGTGATGATCTTCTTCATCGTCGTGGGTATGATCTATTAAACGACAATCACCAGAACTTGCCTCATATTCTCAGAACCCTCAAATGGGAACACATGTTGTTGAATTTGGAAGAGTTGAACTTGGATTCGATTATTTTGAAGAATTGTGTCATGATTGCCTCTGTCGGGTTCATCTCTGACGCCATGAAGGAGTCGTTATGGAGTGAGAATTACACCAAGTTCAACACGGAGTTCTTATCTTTGCAGATTGATCACGACACTTTACTCAATGGGTTGGAATACTCTCTTCGCAACATACACCTGCTATTCTTCTCTGATGAAAACTCCACTCAGTTTTACAAATGCCAGTCGTTAACGTTACAGTTTGTCTTCTTCAACTTCATCATCGTTTGCAAGTTCTTGCTGGATTTGGAATCATCAAGGGATCTGACAGGTAGGTTCTTCACGATCTACTTACGTGTTGTCAAGGTGTTCAAAGAGCTTGAAGCCATATTGGTGAGAAACTTCGGATATCACAGTTCAAGTTCGCCATATCCGATCCACAGTATAACCTTTGGTAAGCCATTTGATCTTTATGAATTGTTCCACACGCCAGAGGGGTCCTCTTTAGAACCACAGGAGAAGCATCGTATTGTGAACAATTTCAAGTTATCTTTAAGATTCCTTAAGATTGGGGAATTCTTCTTTAAAACGGTCTACACTAAGAATTTGAATTTCAAGATTTTCAGAAGTATGGAAAGTTGCTTAAATGGGTTGAGAACAGTATTGAATGAAATGGGGAATATGAGAGATAGTGTTGACTTTAACGATGTTATGATGCTTACGATCAATAATGATATTAATGAAAATCACCAATAACGGGCTGTATTGAACGAATAATTTAATAAATGATAGTATGATGATCAGCTGTAATTTCTATACGTCGTAACTAGCTTATGGTATTATAATGATAGATCTACATGCATCACCGTGTGTTGATAATTAGAGCTTAAACCATTTACATGAGCTGGTAACATATGTCCATCCAACGAAGTAAACTATGCAACTATTAATACAAAACTTTTTTTTATTTTCTTCTTCTTTGTTTATATAATTATAATGTACAAGAGATAGCTATCAGTCAGACAGCCAGCAACCAACTCAGAAAGCGACAGTTCTATCGGTGTATAATCTTGGAGTGATATTCATAGCCATCAATTCCTGGAACAACAGCTTAGCAGCGTAAGGAATATGGATTTGATAGATATCAATCTTGTTCTTACAACCACGACATTCGAATTGGTTATGTTTCAACTTAGCAATAACAGACATCAACCCACAGATCCCACAAACATGGACTCTGAAGGCATCCGAGGCTTCCATCAATCTTTCCTTCATGAAAGAAGCAGCACCATGGGCAATCATACAATCACGTTCCATTTCACCGAAACGCAACCCACCATCACGAGATCTACCCTCGACAGGCTGTCTTGTCAAGATCTGCACAGGACCACGGGCACGAGCATGGATCTTGTCGTCCACCATGTGTCTTAATCTTTGGTAGTAAGTAGGGCCGAAGAACACTTGAGCCATAAGCTTCTTACCTGTGTGACCATTGTACATGACTTCAAACCCACGAGATTGGTACCCCTTCTCTCTTAACAACTTGGAAATAGCATCCACGGTGACATCTGTGAACGGAGAAGCATCACCTTCGTGACCAGATAGAGAGGAAACCTTGGATAGTAAACATTCAATCAAATGCGCCACAGTCATACGAGATGGAATGGCATGAGGATTGATAATCAAATCTGGAACAACACCTTCTGCGGAGAAAGGCATATCTTCACGACGGTAAGTGACACCAATGGTACCCTTTTGACCGTGTCTGGAGGCGAACTTATCACCGATTTGTGGCACCTTTGTCGTTCTCATTCTAATCTTGACGAATTTCAAACCATCGGCGTTAGTGGTGATCAACACTTGATCGACAATACCGTTCTCTGTGGATCTCAAAGGTGTAGAGGCATCTCTCTTGGTATGGTACACTGTTCTTTGACCCAACTCTTCCACATCTGGAGCAATTGGCGTGGTCTTACCGATGATGATATCTTCACCAGAGACACGGACACCTGGTTCGATCAACCCATCAGAATCCAATTTCTCATACGTACCGTGTTTCAATCTCAATGTGTTGGATCTGTTTGGCTTTTCAAACTGTTCGACAATGGACATACCGACACGCTTTTCATGATCCATGTACGATCTGAAGAACAACGATCTGAATAACCCACGGTCGATGGAGGATTGGTTCATAATCATGGAATCTTCTTGGTTGTAACCGGAGTAACAAGCAATGGCGACAATGGCGTTTTGACCAGCAGGCAATTCTCTGAACTTCAAATGCTCCATCGATCTCGTCGTGGCCAAAGGTTTCTGGGGATAGTATAAGATGTTGGCCATGGTGTCCATTCTGACGTTGTAATTCGTCAAGAACACACCCATAGCTTGCTTACCCATGGCGGATTGATATGTGTTACGAGGAGATTGGTTGTGATCTGGGAATGGAATGATGGAGGCGGCAACACCTAGGATCATGGAAGGATGGATTTCACAATGTGTGTATGTGTGGGTGGAGGATTGGGCTCTGATACGCTTGTTTGGGTCTGGGTTCGCCAAGTAGTCTTCGTCCATTGGTTCTGGGTCCAAATCTTCAGGCTGCATGGCAATCATGATGGTTTCTTCTTCTTCGGCATCGACGTACTCGACAATACCAGAGGACAACAAGGATTCCCAGTTGTATTTCTCTTGTCCTTGGTTCTCCTCTTCTTCGTCGTCGTACTCGCTGTCCAACAATCTCTCGACGTGTTCTTTCTTCAAAGCCAATTCCTTTTGGTTGGTCTCTTCGTTCTCATTGACGATGAACAAAGGTCTGTAAACTCTCCCGGCATCGGTGAAGATCTTGAACTCCTTTTCTCTGATATCTCTGATGATGGAAACTTCTGGGGAAATCTCACCACTTCTTCTCAATTGCTTGAAAGTGGAAGCCAAATGAGCTGGGTCACGATGGATACCCAACCACACACCGTTAACGAACACTCTGGTGGCGTCTGGGGCTTCATGTGGGACGTAGTCTTCCAAAGGTTCAAGACCCCATTCTTCCAAGAACTGAGAAACAGGATCAGACCCGGTACCGACGGAGATACAAGACATCAACGACAAGTTCTTGACTAAACCACAAGCTTGACCTTCAGGAGTCTCAGCAGGACACACCAACCCCCAATGTGTGTTGTGCAATTGACGAGGCTTGGCCAATTTACCGTCTCTACCAATCGGAGTGTTTGTTCTTCTCAAATGCGACAACGTGGAGGAGTATGTGTATCTGTTCAAGACTTGGGACACACCGGCACGCGCAGACATGGCCTTCTTCTGTTCACCCCAGTTACCAGTAGCTAAGGAGTACTTCAAACCGGAAGTGATGGTTTGGGCCTTGACGGCGATCTTCAAGTTGAAATCAGCACCGGTCTCAACAGATCTTTGCATGTAACGGTAAATGTCTCTGGTCAACTTTCTGAAAAGCATTCTGAACAAGTTAGCCAACAATGGACCAGCCAAATCTAATCTCTTCTTCCCGAAATGATCACGGTCATCTTGTCCCTTTCTGTCCAAGGCACAGAGCAACAAACGGTTCACCATGTACCCAAGGAAGAATGCCTTTCTGTGTTCGTTACCCTCCTTTTGTGTGATGTGTGGGAGGAATTCCTTCTGTAAGATGTCCTTGGCGTATTGGATACGCTTTTCTCTTCTGATACCAATGGCGTTACCACGACGACCGATGAAATCCAAGGCGACCTCTCTTTCCTGGATGACGAACCCTTCTTCGACACAAGGCTTCAACATCTCGAACATCTGCCAATCGTTAGGATCGTAACAGATGTGTTCTAGAATGTCACCGTCAGGAACAATACCCAAGGCTCTGAAGACAATGACGATTGGGATATCTTGCTTGATGTATGGAAGAGTGGCTTTGATTGTTCTGGAGGCAGCCTTGTCATCACGACCGTAAAGCTTGATTTGCATCGATGAGATCAATCTGGAACCCTTCTCCAAAGCGGAACGGATCTCAGCAACATGGGACACAGGGGAAGGAGCAGACTTCTTGAAAACTTGCACAATGTTAGCAGCGGATCTTTCCTGGGCGATAAGAACCTTCTCGGACCCATTGATCACGAAGTAACCACCCATATCGTAAGGACACTCCTTCAAGTTGTATAGTTCATCTTCTGACAAGTCCTTCAACAAACAGTATCTGGATCTCAACATGATTGGCACTCTCCCGATGAAGACACGGCGGTCATCGTCGCTTTCCATAACATCGGCGCTGTCGTCCACTTTTCTCCAGAGGGCTTCGTCGTCTCTCTTCTCGTATGTCTTCTTGTCCATTTCAACAAACAATGGAGAGGCGTATGTCAAACCACGTAATCTGGCTTCTTGTGGGAACATTTGCGAAGTGGTACCATCGGATTCCGTCATTGTAGGCTTGGAAAGGTAGATCTTACCAAAGCTGATTTCGTACTTCTTGTTGATGTTATCAGATTCACTGGTGTGTTGCGCTGGCTGCTCTAAGATAAGAGTGGAGTCCTCCCAGACCAATTCTTGGATGGATGTGTGGATGAATTCATCGAAGGAGTCAACTTGCTGGGACACTAACCCTTTCTTGTGGAAGAAAGCGGAGATGACAGTCCAACAATCTTCTGGGGTGATCTCAGACTCCTCAATAGCGTATGGGTCTTCTTCGTAGAAGTCAGACATGATGTGATTGATTGGTTGATTGATTAGTACTCTTTCGTGGAGAAGCAACCAAGTGAATAGGTGCTAGTGAAGGAGGTACAGGGAATTAATCAGTGTCTAATGATACAACCAAACTAGATGGTTTGTTTTCAGTGGTGTGATACGGTGTTTCAAGTTGGGGGGGCCCCAAGGTCCTTTGTTTACTGCCTTTCGTTGCCTCCGTCTTACATTTTTCACGGTTTTCAGAACACAGCGGCAAATCGTTGATGGACGTGTCGCTGACTAAGCGATCAAGGAGATTTGGAATAAACCACGGATTAGGGTCCTTTCTTGGGAGTTTTCATTAAACTTAGGTTCTATGATACCATAAGAACGTATTTTAAACCTATTAACCTAGAGATAGGGACATTTCCCCTCTCTGAATTACCCCTAATTAACTCTCCTGATCTTCATTTGGCTCCTCGCTGTTACCCGCCTTCGAACTCGCTTGAGCCCGCGGAAGTTCCAGCGCCTGGGAAAAAAAAGTCAATGAAAAGAATAAAGATTAAGCGCTGTGATGGAAAGATCAACAAATCTAATCTTCTAATCTTGGTTCCAAATAGCTAGATTCCACATCTCCACAACTCAAATATGCCTCGTGTCATCACAGAACTAGCTACCGCTTTCAAATCCGGTACCAGATCCCTTGCAACTGCCGTCAGCACAGCTGCCAGCTCCCTCATTCAAACACATTCCACTACTACACCAAAAGCCATCAACCAAGTGACGACTGCTCACTCCAGCAAACTATTCAAATTGATCAGAAACTCCATAGATGCAGGTGAAGCCCACTTCAAAGTTGGTGGTAAGAAGCTGTACTTCCCAACCGCCAGAGTGATTCTCCTTAGACCTAACGCCAAGCATACCCCATATCAAGCCAAATTCATTGTTCCTAAATCTTTCAACCGTATGGATTTAAGAGACTATCTATATCACGTGTATGGTCTTCGTGCCTTTAACATCACCACTCAATTACAACACGCCAAGTTCTCCAGAGAGGGGAACGCCGTTGCCAGATATCGTACTGGACAAATCAAGAAGATGACTATTGAAATGACTGAACCTTTCATTTGGCCAGAAGAACCAAAAAACAAAAACCCATGGAATGTCAAGTTCTTTAAAGGGTTGGAGCAGTTCGCTGAAGATAAGCAAAGATTAGGTAGTGATGCCTTTAAACCTTCTGAGGCCTTTGGTGGTGCTTTGGGTCCATACAAACACAAACCACAACCTTTCATCAGTAAGAACTTGAAGAATAGAATGATTAATGAAAAGACCAGAGTCCACGCTCAACAATTCAGAAAGGACGATGTTGAATTGGTCAACAAGTACTTGAAGTTCTGATAAATCTCTATCCCCGTGTATATATTTAATTTATTTTGAAGAACAAAACTGGATATTAATTACGTACCTCGTACAGGATCTATTATATCCTATTAAAAATTCAATCCTTGATTCATTCATATCAAACCAAACTATATGTCGCGGCTATATAATATCATTTATCGATGTCGCTGTTCTTGAGAGAAGAATACACAGATGCTGAGGAAGAGCTACCGGTCGACCCCCAAGAGCTGAAGCTAAACCATCCGGCTTTCTTTGGAGTTTGCTCGATTCGGCCGGTTTCAGTTTCTTCTCCATTTGTGACATTGGTACTCTTCAGGAAAGCCACTTCCTCCTTGCCAATCATATCGAAATCATTGACAGATGTTGCCGAGTTGGAGTTTCTTGTCGTTAGTCCTTTAAGGCTTTCATCAGAACCGGTTCTTGTTTCTTCTGTGAGTTTCTTTGGAGTATCAGCTGTAGATGTTGAAACTGAGGCTGGTTCTGATGAGCTGGAGTTTGTAGCCTTTGCAACAAAGTACTCTAAGACCCCGCCAAAGGACTTTATCATATCAACATCCTTGGCCTTCTTCTCAGACCCAACTTCCGACTCTCCGGATCTCAACGTAGCGTTCAACACATCCTCCAAGAGTTGTTCACCAAACACAGGTTGGGTTGTTGTTGCAGCCTTAGTTTTGGCCCTTGTTTTTGTTCTTGTTGGTCTGTCGATATACTTCCATAGGATAAAGTCGTCTCTGTCGATATCAATCCCTGCCAACTTCAACAGCTTAGTGAGGCCTTCAACGGCCCCAGCGACACTGACCAAATCTTCGATATCCGTGACATGTTTCTCCATGAACGGCTCAAAATATTTACCATAAAGCACCATCGAGCCTTGTGTTTGTGGAAGAATCAACCATAAGCACAAGTAAGGCTTGATTACCCAAATGTAAAATGGGATGTATTGAAGGATGAAATAAAGGTTGGATTCTGCAAATGACAAAAGTGAGAACATCAACCAGTACACTAACCATGGCTTTAGACTGTTATCGTTACCATTTCTAGTATCATTATTATTGTTATCAGAAGTCGCATTGGTAGAAGATTGAAGTTGTTTGAGAGCTTTAAATGTTCCAATGGCAGGATAAACGTAAGATATCACAAAACTAAGTGTTTTCTGTTAGTACAAATCCAAGACAACTTTGAGACAGATCGTATTCGACTTTTTACATACCTTAAAGTGTTGGTGATGAATGAAAACATTATGAAACTGTAGCTAAACTTTTAAGGAACTCAGTTGATGACAAGCTTGAGCACAGTCGTTTGTATATCTGGGATATTAAATTGGGGTCAATTGGATAATTAGAGTAACCGGTGTTTAGTAAGTCTCTTTCATATATGATAGGATTGGGTGGAAAAACAAAGGGGATTAAATCAACAGCTTCTATATAGAATTCACGGAGGCGAATTTTAATATTATTGAATGGTGGCGATAACAGTTTATACAACAAGCCTAAAACTAATCTCACAATCGCCTGTAGGCTGTAGCCTGTAGCTGTTTCTGTCTGACACAAAAGCGATATCGCGGAGAATTCCTGCAGCCTGACGCACAATTTAGCGACAGGGCTTCAAATGGGATAATTTTAATTTCAAGATACGCTTACGCGGTCGAATAATTCTATTGTGTCTTTCTTTGTTCTACACGTTTCAAATCTAAATAATGGAAGTTTAATGAATCTACGGACCTCAGTGCGTTTATGTCAATTGTGCAGTTTAATAACTTGTTGATTATGAATTATTGGTTACACAAATAGTTGGTTTCAACATGTAATGTCAAAGAGAAGAGCTAGTCGTTTTCTACGTATCAAGGCCAAGGGAATTGGATTCGGTAACATGGGCTCTAGATTTAAAAAAGTTTAATTATCCCTTTCATTACTGAATGTTTGAATTAGGTTATAATTCATTAACTTTGTTGTTGTTTAAACTGGATCGAGAAGTGAATAGTACATAATATATCTCGATGAGAATCATATTGCAGGTTGACTTTTAATTTATCACACCGGATCTGATCTTAAAACGCTGTTTCTTGATGTCTGTGATTGATCTATTCTCGTCTTTCAAACTAAGAATTACTTTACTCTGGAAAGCTTCGATCATCTTTTTCCAAATAAATCCCTGTAACTAATGTTCATCTTGGGTTGAACTCAGGTGAATCTTGTAGTATGACAGTATTATATGATCATTCCGAGTATTGATTCTATTATGATGTCTTGAATTGAATTGGAGAATAATATCATCGTCGTGAGAACTGAGTAATCTGGATTGGGCAATAGCAGGGGAAATAGAGTTATAGTGATTTATGATTCCATCGTTCATACAATTGGGTGACTATTTTGAAAGACCACACAAAAGTTCAGTTCGGTCTAGTGAATTAAATCAAATGATTACAATTTACTTGCCTAGTAGGAACAGTATAATCTAAACCACAAGTCATTGTCAAGAATTCAATGCCTTAACTCCAGTATAATGATGAGTCTTATCACAAGTTGAGTTTTAGCCAAGTTATGCACATATGCACAATATGACCAACGAAACTTGAGCAGCGACCGTTTCATTACTGTTACAGCCCTGGTATCATCATGTGACTACGAAAATCAGGGCAACTTTCCAACTGCACTCTATTTTTTATGCAGGAATCTAATCAAATGTCCGGATGTGACGCACATTTCGAAAAAAAACCACAAACACAAGTATAATAATGTACTGAACATCACAACATCAGTTTTTGCAACTTCCGCGAATCAGTGGAAGAGCTCAAAGGGCAGAATTTTGTTAAGAGACACATAAAGCGCGAAGTTCGGTCTGAAAATTTTCAGTTGAGGGCGCGGGATGTTGGAACAGTGTGAGGAACGCGAAGTGTCAATTCAACTTTTATCAAAACTTTACATAGCGTTGATTTCTAGCTATAACGTTGTACTTGATCAGTTCTATTAGGAAGGTATATTCTTATCCAAGTCAAAATGCCGTAAGTGAACGTGATATGGAGTCCCTTATGAAGAAATGAACAGAAGCAACACACATACACACGCACATACACGACAGATACAACCATGAATAAAGCAATGAATTACCGAGTCCAACTACCAAATACCAACGTTGTTAGCATCGATATTGAAGAGTGAAAAATCCATGAACGATTAATCCATACTTTAAGAACTGATTATTATGAAAAAAGAAGATAGCACAAGTCTATAACGACATGAACCTCTCGGGAATATCTGATACTGGACATGCCTATAGGCTGATGTATGAACCATAGAAGTGACCGAAGGAAATCTCAGTACTACTCAGTGAATGCAGACTTTTCATCCAACATAAGGACTTTCTAAACCTCCACCCTCTCACCAGTACCAAATACTAACAATGCACCTTCCCATAGAAAGAAGCACCTCAAACGTCTTGCAGCACCATCTCACTGGTTATTGGACAAGTTATCCGGTGTCTACGCCCCAAGACCATCCACTGGTCCTCACAAGTTGAGAGAATCTTTACCATTGATTGTTTTCTTGAGAAACCGTTTAAAGTATGCCTTGAACGGTCGTGAAGTCAAGGCCATCTTGATGCAAAGACACGTCAAGGTTGACGGTAAGGTCAGAACCGACACCACCTTCCCAGCCGGTTTCATGGACGTCATCACCTTGGAAGCCACCAACGAAAACTTCAGATTGGTTTACGACATCAAGGGTAGATTCGCTGTCCACAGAATCACCGACGAAGAAGCCTCCTACAAGTTGGCCAAGGTCAAGAAGGTCCAATTAGGTGCCAGAGGTATTCCATACGTTGTCACCCACGACGGTAGAACCATCAGATACCCAGACCCATTGATCAAGGTCAACGACACTGTCAAGGTTGACTTGGCTACCGGTAAGATCTCCGACTTCATCAAGTTCGACACTGGTAAGTTAGTCTACGTCACCGGTGGTAGAAACATGGGTAGAGTCGGTGTCATCACCCACAGAGAAAGACACGATGGTGGTTTCGATTTGGTCCACATCAAGGATTCCTTGGACAACACCTTCGTCACCAGATTAGGTAACGTTTTCGTTATTGGTGAACCAGGTAAGCCATACATCTCTTTACCAAAGGGTAAGGGTATCAAGTTATCCATCTCTGAAGAACGTGACAGAAGAAGAGCTCAACATGGTCTTTAAATTATCAATTGTATAAAATCATTTAGTTAATTTTTACATTTATCCAGAATCTTTAATAAAGTTGGCATGTCGTGTAATTTGTATCGGAATATCAACGTGTATTACTGGATTATCTGGAGGTGAAGTTCTTCATCAAGATCTCTCTGTCCTCCAAGTACTTTTGTAGAGACATTGGATCCATCTTTGCATGGTCCATGTCCACATCGACCCAATCGAACGGCACAGGATCATAGTCAGATTTCAGAAACCCCGTAGTGTCACTAGCCGTGTCCAAAAGATCCAACTCTTCATCATTGTCATGGCTGGCTGTTGAGACTTGCTGCCCCTGGTTGGATCCATTTGGCATCAATGAATCAGCTTCAAAGTTCATGTTCATGGCGAATATCATGTTGAAGTTCGTAGAGAAGGACGACGACTCACTGTTGTTAGGCGAATTCGATGGACTGATAACCGAATAACGCGTATCCATGACATGTGGATAGTGTTTCTGAGAAATGACAGTCTTCTTAAACTCGTAAATGAACGTTTCTTGAACTTTGGCCTTTCTTGAACAGAACCTATTTGCATCTAAATTGTCTGGGAATGGGTTCAGGACAACCATATACTTGGCGAAGAAATCAGCACGACGTGTGAAAAAGGTAAGGACTCTAAGGGAATAATTGGCAAAGAACAACAACTCTGGGTCTAGACCCTCTCTGGCATCTTTGAAATTGAAAGGATACAAAGTGGTTGGACCGATGAACCGGTACTGAGAGATATATCTGGTGTCTGGAAGAATGTTGTCCAAGACTCTGCCAATGGCATAGAAGAAGGTGTAGAAAACCTTATGAATGTTCGAATCTGTGCAGCCCACAAGGAATGATTCAGATGGAATGATGTGGAAAAACTTGAACAAGATACCGAAAAGACCCTTTGGAGTATGCGTGATGATGGATCTGGGGGAGATCACTTCGTCGTTGTGTTCCAAGAACCCCAACACGTCCTCTTCCACAAAGCTAATAAGCCGTCTCACGTTCTCTTTCAAAGCCAAGTCGTAAGGCTCTCTGATTTCCACACAGGCTTGAAAGTCTCTCAATGTGTCTCTGATCTCATACAACACCTGGTGTGGGTAATTAGGAATGAAGAGTGATTTCTGAACCTGGTATGCCGATTTGGCAGCGAAGTTGGCCACTGGAGAAGCATCCAAAGTCTTCTTGAAGAACTCGTTGACAACATTAAGAGACCCGTCAAAGTAATAGATCTTCAAATTGTTCTCTCTTAGGATATCTGAAGTTTGGAGACAATATGTAGGAATGGACATCTTTGAAAATAGATAGAAGGCCGTTTTGTAATCATGAGAGTTGTGTGCGTTGATCAACGAGTCAACGATGTTTCTAAGGTAGCTGACACCGATGTGAACATATCTGATACCAACAGCGTATAAAGCTTCCAACTCTTTTTCATGCTGTTCTTCTTCCTCCTCGTCAAGTTGATCGGACTGCTTGAGAATATCGTACTTCTTCTTCAATTGTATGTGCAGCCAAATCGCAGTGAAGGAGAAATGGGATTTGAAAGACCCGTCAAACTGCCAATACGAGTCGGACAATAGTTTGGTGAAATAGTATCTGATGTTAATCGCTTCATCGGTTTCATTGATGAACCGTGTGGTTTGCGATATCAGCAAAGGCTGTGGTTTCATATGTCTTATGGATTTGAGATTGAAGGTGGTCTTGGAGCTCCCAGGCGAGGATTTAGGAGTAGCGTACAGGCTTCCTTGACTTATCGATGATGATGATTCAGGTGAGGATGTAGTTGGGGAGGAATTCTTCCGGCTTTGTTCCAAATGTTTCCGATTCTCTTCCTTTGTCTTGATGAAAATGCTCTTCTCCTCGTCTGTGAAGGAGAGGTAGCTGCACGGGATCTTCACTTGTCGTATTCTGCAGTTTCGACATTCTGGTAGTTCTTCATTGCACTTCATACGACGTTCTTTGCACTGCACACAGCCAATTTTGGAGTTCTTGTGTTTTCTTCTGAGCTTCTTGCCGCCGAGGATCGAGAGCCCTGTTAGGCTGTTAGTGACGCTCTCAGCACCATTGGTATTCTGTTGGGTGTTCTGAGACGATCCCGTTGAATCTGGTGTTATCATTGATGTGCTGAAGTGTTCCGTTCTATGCTTTCAGATGAGAGTCCTGTGATGGTTGTTGCTTTGATAGCAACTCTGCTTGTTCCTTCTTTACAAACCGTTGATCTATGCGAGTTGTGGAAACACAGAAGATAATTGTGGTTGGAGTAGCTTTCTGACTCCAGATATGATGAGAAATGATATGATGGACGTTTAGACTTCAAATATTACAATTCTTGGAAACGCCTGCGTGCCAGAGGGGGCCCAGTTGTGCTATTCTTAAAAACTTACAACTTTACAACTTTACAACACAGCTCGGTCTCGGATAAATTCGAAGTTCGAACAAACCGACCCGCAGTTGCACCTGAGTTACAACTAATTCCGACTTTGCTTTAACATGTAGCAGGTAAATTGAAATCCAAAAAGAGGATAATGTTTTGTTGGAAAAAATATAAACAATATCACTTCAACTTTAATATGTTTCAAAAGTGCAATTCTTCTTTTTCAACTCTCCTATGTTGGAAATTCTATCGAAAATCTCAGCTTTCAAGTCTTCCAAATGCTTCGGTGCTCCAATTCTTCGCATATATGCAGATTCATGCATTAAGGACTTCCATCGCTCCGGATAGACTGAGAAATGGGCAGTGCCATACATAATTGTTGTCTCGATCTCATTGAAGTATCATATAAGTATGATA
>JAKTWX010000010.1:6346-20021 GCA_030582275.1 Waltiozyma pijperi
GATACCAGTTTTGTTCCAACCTCCGTTCTCATAGTGCATGATTGGCCAGATTGGATTGTTGGTGTAGTTCCAGAACTTGGCGATAGAAGATAAGATCAAACCTAACACGAAGGTGACAGAGTACAATCTCAATCTGTTTGGAGAGTTGACGTTAGATAACAGCTCGTTGGAGTATGAGAGGAAACCAAAGATAACACCGAAGGAAATGAACAACAATCTTGCGTTTGGATCTTCGACTAAGTAAGAACCAACACCAAAAACGACAGTCAAGATTCTGGTGAATTGTGGGGTCGTAGTGTAGAACTTTCTGATTGGCTTGATCAATAGGAAAACAGGTGACAAATAAGATAAAATAGTCAATTCGAAACCGGAGATCCCCATATTCCACAATGGGAAGTACCAGATAACCAATGGTAAGGAAGTAGCAACAGACCAGAAGATGAAAGAGTTGATAATGTTAGAGAAGATTTCCAAGACGTTGAATTCATCGGCGGAAATTGGCTTGAAGTCATTATCTTTCTTCTTTTCAAGTTCAAAAGTGACATCAGCAGACTCTAAGATCTTGAAACTCAACTCCTTGTCAGAAGAAATTTGGATCTCCAAGTCTGATAAATCCTTGACACTCCAAGCATCAAAGGCGACATCCAATAAGATCAAACCCCATTCAAAGTAGGCGTAGATGGAGTAGGCTCCGGCAACTTCATGGACTTTGTGTTGGATGAAGAAGTAAACCAATGGAACCAATAGACCGAAGAAAGAAATAGACGTGTAGAATCTTCCTGATCTCAAGCTGGTTCTCTTTGGAGTGGAGGTGGTGACATAGTAGTTCCATGGAATGGTGAGGACAATGTAGGCAATCATAAAGACATCGTGGGCATCATGATCATCTGTTGAGGTGATGTAGACCCAGCCACCACATGTGACAGTTCTAATAACACCACAGATCAAACCGAAAAGGTTGAAGCTGAACGAGTTGACCTCGGAGTATCTGATGAAAGAGAGAATCAAAAGCAAGAATCTTGGACCAGAAGTCAAAGCGATCAATATTTGAAACACAGAACGTTCAGGATATCTATCACCAATGGTAGCAGAGACACTTGGGAACCATTCATCTGGGTACCCATAATGAGCGTTTTCCACAATCTTGTGATAATGAAGAGACACACCGACAATCAACGCAGCAAAGAAGGCTGAGTACGCACAGATTGTGTGTGCTAGGGAAATAACTCTCCCATTGAGAGATATGATGTTTGGAGATGAGATAGTTTCTGCACTCATCTTGTGTAGATTGACAGTCAAGTTAGGTTATAGGATTCCTTCACTAATAATTGATGTTGACAGATCCAGGGAATTCCAGACGATTTCAGTACCGAAAGTTTCAATGCGTGGAATATGAACTTGGATTAACGAGTTGGACAAACAATTGGAACACTTATAAGCACTGGGATAAACTTTGCGTAAGTCAATTGGATAGCTTTTGTGAATTTTGAATCTTGATTCAATCGGATACTGCGTGCATGTGTGTTGTGTGTTGGTGCATGCCAACTAATTATTGTTTTCCGTCTCGCGATTTCGATTTCATGGTTTTCGATTCTGCGTCAGTCAATCGAGCTTTGAGTTTGTAACGTTCTGTACATCGTGATATCGTTGCCTGGGAAAGTCTTGTATACTTCTGCCGAATATTTATGTTGATCTTCTTGGAATAACCCTGGTGTGCTGACTTAGTAGTTTCATCAAGAAAAGAAATCTTCAAGGCCATAGAGAGCGCCCCCAAAACCGACCGAAGATTTTAAATTTGAGCTCGCTGCAAATCTTGAGATATTGAGCTGTTGAACTGTGAATCTATCTTTGAAGTTAAGCGACTTCTATTATATGTATAATAATGTGTATTGTATTAGCTTCAAATAAAGTCAGTACTGTAGAGATAACCAGTAATAAGGTACGGATTTGTCAGAAAGTGTATCTTGTTTGTGTTTAATATTCTGACATAAGCAGCCTCGCGAACGGATTCTTGATTTTTCGGGTGTGGCGACTACGAAATCCTCGCCGGAGATGGCGAAGAGCCAAGAGTCAAGAGACAGACAGAAAATTATCCGGGTTTTGATGATAAAAACTAATCAAGGTAATCCATTCTTCAACTAAGAATCAACTCAACTGAACGTTCGTTGCTGTTAATAGCAAATAATACCACAAAATGTCCGTTATAGAAATCACATCTGAAGATCAGTTCTCTGACTTGACATCGTCCGCTCCAAGTGATCAACTCTTATCTCTATATTTCCACACCCCTTGGGCCGCCCCTTGTATCAAAGTCAATGAAGTCTACACAAGATTAGCCGCCGAGAATCCATCTGTTAAGTTCCTTTCCATAAATGCTGACAACCTCCCAGATATCTCTGAGTTATTTGAAGTAGCCACAGTTCCATACTTCGTTCTAATCAAGGATGATACAATCTTAAAGGAAGTTTCCGGTGCTGATCCAAACGATTTCATTCAAGCATTAAACCAAGTTCAAATCGTTACACAAACTGAAAGACAACAAAAACCACAAGCTCCACTTGCTGCTACCAACACATCGGCTCCAACTCCAGCCCAAGAAGCCGCTACTCAACCACAAGAAGAAGAATCCGAAGAAAGTCTTAACGAACGTTTACAACAATTAACTAATGCCGCTCCTGTTATGCTTTTCATGAAGGGTACACCAGCTGCTCCGCAATGTGGTTTCTCCAGACAATTAGTCGCTATTTTGAGAGAAAACCAAGTTAGATTTGGGTTCTTTGATATCTTAAAGGATGATTCCGTTAGACAAGGTTTGAAGACTTTCTCTGACTGGCCAACTTTCCCTCAATTATACGTCAATGGTGAATTCCAAGGTGGATTGGATATCATTAAGGAAAACCTTGAAGAAGATCCTCAATTCTTCCAAAATGCTTTAGAAGCTTAGAGTTTGTATAATAGGAAATGAATAATAATTTTAGCCTAGTTTCTAGACAACACTTCAACAGTCCTACAGCATCTTATATTAATTACCAGACATTATATGAGAAATGTGATGTTCAAATTAAAGATCATAAATAGAGATACCCTGCGTCAAACATGTTTGGTTGTCTGAGCATCAGAATGTAAGGAACTCTGGGCTTCATGGGCATAGATATAATGCTCTTATTATTGAGGTTGTAGAGAAAAGTACAACCAAGCCGGGATTTAATTAAACTGCACCATACCCAGAGCTAGCGTTACCAGTCAAACCACCACCTGGAGCTTCTGTGTAAGGGTATTCACTAATGATGTAGAGAGCATGTAATAAACCTGGGAAGAATCCTAATATCAATAGCAAAATATTGATTGCAAAATCAGCAGTGAAGAAACCTCTCTTGATGAGAACAGGAACAGGTGGTAGGAATATAGCAATGAAGACGAGGAACCAATCTTTAGAGTGCATTCTTTTAGTAGGAAGTTATATCAGTTGAATAGTGAAGAAACGTGTTAGTGGTTGTGGTTGTCGTACGGCCAGTGGTTCAGAATCAATTCACCTTTATTGAAAGGTAAAAGACTGTGACATGTAGTGGGTGGCAAATTGAATAGATATAACATGATATACTATTTCATTTGATTCAACACATATTTGGATATTCCCGATACGCGTGTAAACAGCAACTTTGACACATTTGGGTCGAACGCTCAAAACCTTACTGCATTTGATCACCCAAGTCACGTTACAGATAGATAGATTAGCATATATCACAGCAGCTAGATCACAGCAAATACTTACGTTGTGTAACTACACCCAATCAAAAATACGTGATATAAATCACTGACAGTGAGTTGGCCGTAGAATTTACTGGAAAGTACCAGATATACGAACTGTTATATGTGTCAAAATCATTGACGGCCTCCCCCGAAATATGACTCGACCGGGCCGAGTACGAACGGGTCAAGTTCGATCGCAAAAATTGTCACGGACACCACATGCAGGGAAAATTTCCTAATTTGGATAACTTTTGAAAAAGATTTTGGAATCGCGTTATATTTTTGTTTTCAGTCCGGGTTTTCCCAAATAGGAAACTTCAGAGTCACATCTCCCCGGAAAAATACATGATGTTAAATACTCACTTTCGGTCCATATTCCGATCAGCTTCAAATGATCTTGGATGTTTCTCAAAGCGGCAGTCCAGACTCCACACCACTCTTGATTATATTTAATTATCATAAATAATCAAAACATATTTGGAAATGTATTTGCAGTTTATAAGATCATAAAGTTGCACGTTTTGCAATTACTTTCTAAAATTGCGCGCCGAGCCTTTTTGAGCCACGAAGATTTCGAATACAGGTTGCCCCACAGGCTGAGGATCTTGAATTTACCTGAAAGCTGCCATGCTCGTTAGAACTGAACAGAAACTCAGGAAGCTACTTCAAAACTTGTGCCTGTTTCTGGAGGTAATCGAACATATTTCACAGAGAGAATATAATGAGGTGGAAATTGACCAGAGAACTACTCTTAAAGTTCATTAGAACCCTCGGGCTTCGACTCAATTCTGTCAAGTTCGAGTCAGGTTTCCGAAATGGAAAGTACTGCTGGAGCCCATGTCCGAAAAGGGATGTAAACTGGACGTTTTCAAATTTCGTGTTTCGAATCTGCAGGTACTTTGTAAATTTCCCGCTTTTTTGGGTGTATCTTTTTACAGCCTAGAGTCCAGACCACTGGTCTCCAAATTATTAAGAAGGACACGCGAGAGACTCACGTCGACCCCAAATTACAAACAGCCTTCAGAATTATTTTCTTTGATCGAGTGTGAGTAAAAAACTTTGATTGATTCGAAATTAAACTCTCATGGGAAATCAATAATTTCTAGATCTTAGGTTGGCAGTTGCAAATCTGAGTCGTGACTCGTAGAATTCAGATTATCGATCAAACAAAAGTCGCGACTCGGCTTCTGCGAGATGGTCCTATTTTCAGAGTCTTCTGGCAGAAAAATCTGCATGGAATGTGGGCTGGGCCCTTATCGCCACAATCAAAAGTTTGTGAGGTGCAGCGGTGCAGCTCCTCGATAGCATGTTCCGAATGGGCTTGTTTTTAATTCCCAAACAGGAAACGACTAGGCAAAAAGGAAAAAAATTTTAAGATTCGCGAATTCCGCTTTGCCTCCTTCGAAAACATATAAAATCTGAGCAAATTCCTCACCATCATGTTTTCCTATCATCTCCCATCATTGACATAGTTAAACACTTTAATTTAACCATATTCAAAATGCAATTCAAGTCCGTCGTTGTCGCTTTAGCTTCCGTTGCCGCTGTCCAAGCCGCTAACTCTTCCAACTCTTCCAACAACTCCAACAAGACTTCCGTCTCTGTCGGTGCCGCTGCTTCCAACGCTATGGGTGCTGGTGTTGTCGGTGCTGCCGTCGCTGCCGGTGTTGCTTTATTATTCTAAGCATCTCAATAATATAAAAGGTTCGACAATCAATCAATAGAGTTTCCCTTGAATAGAACCATCCAGGTCCGGTTCTTCTGAACCATTTCTTTTCTGTTTGGAAGCTGGGGAATTAATATATTAATACTTGTTTTCATCTGTTCTTATTTATTTTGTGTTTATTATTTTAATGTTATATTAGTTTTTGGGTAACTCGAAAGTTGTAGTATATCTATTGAATAACTGAGATAAGCTTTGATCTTGAAGCTTGGTGCAATTGTATGACTGAGATTAGGTTTGATCTTGGTTGCCGGTCTCAGCTCATAACAGCTAAGGTTTACAACCGTCTGTCGCGCATACCCGTTGAGTCAAAAGTTTGATTTTAATATAGTTTTTAGCGGTTGGGTTGAGTCTAACCGATGAATACTAATAGAACCTATGAGATTTGTAAAAAGAGTCCAAACTTGAACATTGCTGTGCTTCACAAATGGTCGAACGACATCCTGGCGAACAAACCTGCAGTATAAGTCGTGTGTCGGACCTCGTGACTCGGTGGGTCGTGTGAGAGACGCCTCAAAAACTTCAATCCGGGTAATCCCCGGCCACATGACAAGCACTCGCGGAAATAGCAGTTTCAAAAAATTAAATAATCCTGCCACAAACTTCAAGATGTACACAAAAACCCACAAATCTGTGACACAAATTGGTTTTGTGGTCAAACCAGACTCAACTAAATCCAGAAGGTACAAACTAACAGCATAGTTTCATTCACAGCACTGATTTTCTTCTCAATGTTCTCAAGATGCGTACTTCAAAGTCAATTTCCCAATGCAATGCACTGTTCTATAATGGATGAAGAGATATTTATCAACAGTTGTTCATTCTTCCACAATTCTATTAATTGAGATCTACCATTTAGGCATCCATCGTTTCACCGCCATTAGCCCCTGTCTACTTCAGTCCATCACCACGCTCCCCACCCAACCAATATCTTAAGTTCTGCTTTGCTATTTGCTATTGAGATCGCATACGTTCCATAATTCCTTCATTAAGCTACTCGATCTCTTGCATTTCACATTGGATCTCATACAGAACAGTGGATCCTATTGCTTATTAACAACAAATTGATTATCACTCGCATATAACTGCTTCCGTTGCTAATATTAATAGACTCAACAGACCAATCGCTAGTTCCATTCATCTGCCTGCTTGCCTTTACTTATCCCAATTTATCATATCTGACACGATTTAACTACAAGTACCCCATCAAGCTCCAACTCCAACATATCCTCAAATGAATGAAACTCCATCAATTAGATTTAGCATTAGCAAAGACACCATAAGACACGTGGATAACACTGAGTCCAATCCAGCTGATTTGTATTCCTTGAAAGAATGTATCGGTAAGGGTAATTTTGGTGATGTCTACAGAGCAGTAGAGAAGTCCACCAGAAATATCTACGCCATCAAAGTTATCAATTTGGAAGACACAGACGATGACTTGAGTGTCTTATTCCAAGAGATTTCCTTCTTGTCCCAGCTCAGATCCGAATATATCACCAACTACTACCAAACCGTCACCACAGATGTGTTCATGTGGATCGTCATGGAATACTGTGGGGGTGGTTCATGTGCCGACTTATTGAAATGCCACAAACAGTTGAGTGAAGATGTCGTCTGCTTCATTGTCCGCGACACATTGAAGGGCTTGGAATATTTGCACTCGCAGAAGAAGATCCACAGAGACATCAAAGCTGCCAATATCTTGTTAACATCCGGTGGTCTGGTCAAACTTGCTGACTTTGGTGTTTCAGGTCAAATAACCACTTTCAATCAGAAAAAGGACACTTTTGTGGGTACACCATTCTGGATGGCACCTGAGGTGATCAACAGACGTTCTGGTTACAATGAGAAGGTGGATCTTTGGTCTTTGGGTATCACTGCAATCGAGTTACTTACTGGGTCTCCACCACACTCAGACCGTGAGCCTATGAAGGTATTATTTGAAATCCCTAAGATCCCACCTCCATTGTTAGTCGGCGAGAAGTACAGCGAGCTCCTCAAAGATTTCATAAAATGTTGTCTTACCAAAAATCCAAAGCACAGACCTTCTGCTGAAGAGCTTCTCAAACACAAGTTTATTAGAGGTTGCAAACGCGGAATTTCTCTCGTTCCTTTGATTCAAGTCAAAGACCAGTGGATGGCTAGCCACCGCCCTCACAGACGCCCAAAGTACAACTTGCTGAAGAAGCTTTACGATGACTCCGAAGCGACTTTAAGATGGAACTTCACCAGAAAGCCCAAACAAATTCTATCAGAGATATATCAGGCTGGATTACCAGGTCGCAACAATGCCACTATTCTCCATGTGGACAACGATGACATTTACCAACTTAATTGTGATATGAACAACACCGCAATCTCAGACTACGGCTTATCAAACAACAACTCTCCCGAATCAGACCAAATCTCCCCGATCAACGAGAACTATTTGGACTCTGGAGAAACTTGTATGACTTCACCAGAAAGCCAACCTTCACATCAGCAGTCATATACCAAACATAAGTCTAAGGTTCAAGCTGTGAATAATCGTCACTCTCCGGAAGAAGGTTCCGAGTCACCAACTGCAATAATTCATTCAGAAGTAAAGACATACGCCACAATCAATTACATAGACGATGTCGTTATGCACTGCCTTCAAAAGGTACATCTCAGAGCTCGATTAGCAGAAACTAAGGCTGTCGTTGTTGAGTTATCCAGAGCTATCAAACACGCAGACAACCAGCAACCAGGCCTAGCAGAGGCTTTGTCTGAAGAGATCTGGTTAAGAATGGTTGAGCTTAGAGGTGAAAGATTTCAAGCTAAGTGACTTGCTATTACTGGAAGGACATATAATTCTTTTGAAGAAAATGTACATGATGTTTTTCGGCCGTTGAATTGAGCTGCACATACTACGTACTACGTATAAAGCGGTATACCAGCGCGTACACGCTTACTAATACGTTATCTAGTCTAATTTTACCTATACAGTCGAATATGGCTACTAGAACAGTTCATCTACAGAAATATTAATAGAGATCAGTTTGAATATATTTATTTAAAGCACATATATGGACAATATATATCAGAAGTCACAAACCTGCTGAAAAAAACCTCTAAACGTGAGAGGAAAAAGTAGAGAATGTAAGTACTGAAAGTACCATCGAGTATCCATCAGAATCTTTCTTCGAATCTCAACTCATCAGAGACTGGTAAACCAACGAGAATTTTCAAGAAGTTTTCCAAACCCAATCTTTGCTTGTTTAAACCGTTGATGGTTTGGAAACCTTGTCTGGTCAAAGGAGCCTTCAACCAATAACTTAAGAAAGATAAGATCGGATACAATGTCTTCTTATCAGAGGAATCACAAACCTCCAAATCATTATAAGAGACTCTTGATAAGAATTCAGTCATGACAACAAGGTCAATGATCAATGGAGTAGCCAACAAAGAATCCTCACAAACATTGGAGATAGAAATACGGTTATGACCACCCAACATTAATTCAGAATAGTACTCGTCCATAGCGACCTTAGAATCCCCAACTGCAGGAACATACTTAATGACAATGCAGTGGTCAACATGGTTCTTAGTTTCACCAGACTTTGGGTAAAGAATCTCATTGGAGGCGATGATATCATCAACAACAGATGCCTTGGAAATCTCCTTGGACTTGAATTGCTCATTAGAAGATAAGTTGAAACCATCATTGTTACCAAGATGGTTGTAACTGGAAATAGATAGAGGCTTGATACCAGCATCAACCAAGAATTGAGCAAGGACAGACTTAAGCTTGGTTTGACCAGACTTGAAATCGTCACCACCGATGAAGGAGTTGTGCTTCTCAGCTAATTGAACAACACCTGGAACAAAAGTGTTCTGTGGAGAACCGTTAATGAATGGAACACCTTCAAGGATTGAAGCAACAGCAAAAATGGTAGAAGGAGACAATTCAGCATGTCCAGCCTTGATAGACTCGATGATAGATTCAGCAGTATCATTAACACCTGGGATCAAAGCAGAGTAACGTTCAGTGTTAGCAGTCCACAAGACGATGACCTTGTCTAATTTCTTTGCAGCTTTGAAATCTTGAATGTCCTTTCTGATTTGTTCAACGTGGGCCCATTTAGAAGATTGATCAATCTCACCAGATTCAGTCAAGTTGAAGATGTTATCAGCACGATCAGATTGATTAGCAGCGATGAAATCAGGGTAGTAGATAGACTTCAATGGCTTGTAAGCGGATAAAGTAGTAGCTAATTTGGTTTGCAAATCATAATCTAAAACCTTAGATCTAGCAGCGGCTTTGGAAAGATCAGCACCGTTGATATCCCAACCACTGACAATCAAATCGTTTGGATTGACAAATGGTAAGATTGAGTTGAAAGGAACATAGACATCGTTGCCAGCGGCATCAACACCTATCTTGATGGTAGACGATTGAGTGACAGACCCATAATAGTTTGGCTTAACTTCACCTTCTTTGTTGTTGAAAGAGATGTGTTGCTTGTTAGCTTCAATAGCACTGACTAAAGTAGACCCATTGTTACCACCCAAACCAACTAAAAGCAAACCAACCTTTGGGACTTGCAAGTCAACTTGAAATTGATAGTCCTTGGAAGTTTGGTTCACAACGTAGTTACCATCGGACTCTAAGGAGACAACAGAGTTCTTGTAGGTGTACTTGGAGACAAGTGAATTGGCAGAAGCGTCATAGGAGACGTTCTCATTGTTAACTTTGATTTTAACCATTTTGAAAGAATACAAGGGGGCAATTAATGAAATAATATCTGATAACTGCTGGAACCGGTAGCTGAAGCACGCTTACTGTTGTGAGGGTGGTGCTTGGAAGAGAGTAAGTTGGAAAACACGACGGGCAAGTTATAACTTTGAAACTGTGAGTGAAGACTTTTAGTTAAAAGTTAACGATTGATCTATGATTGTGTGAAGAAAAAGAATAAGGAGACATGTGTAAAGTTTGATGATATTTCAGTTCAAGAAGTCGGCGGTTACATGGGCTTATATAGACTTTTGAAGATTCTGGAATCTGATGGGAATGATTAAGGCTTATCTCAATATTGGAATTTGGTTGCTGGATGTCGCGGCATAGATTATAACTTCTTTGTACAATTATAAATTATAATATAACTTAATAGGGGTATATGGTGTATGGCAGGGCTATATTCAGGCTAGAATCCAGACTCCAGGCGGATCAACGTGTATTGGCCGGCTTAGAGGATACAAGACGCGTAGTACCCAGCTCTGTGACATAATTGATAATCAAGAAAGGTTTGAGCCCCTATTTCTTTCAAATTGTAAACGCCGGCTGTCTAAACATATCAAAAGATATTGGATTATAATTATAGGGGGGAATAAAATTTATCATGACCCAGCTTAATGAAGGCGCCGGCTTTCCTATTTTTTGAAGCCACAATTGAATTAGAAGTAAGGTGGCTGTAATGAGAACATTAAGTATCAACAGGTGAATTGGAAAATTTTCAAACAAAAACACGTCAAAATATTAAGTTGAATTTAAGAGAATACGGTTCAATGTCAGTATAATCAAGATCTAAGATTCAAGTTTGCATATGCCCAATTCCCCGCATATTCAGATTCCGATCAAGCGCAAAAACATATAGGGGTGCAGCAGCGCGACAGCCTGCATGAAGAGCTTCCGCCTTATACTTTAACCTTTAACCGTATTTTGACCCACGGCCCACGGTCATTCAATAGCAGGTGTACATACTAATCCTGATCACTGAAATATTCAGTTGATACGTAGACCAATCATTTCAAGAGTAAAGATCTGTAAATGAAATTTTGTGTGTATCTGATAGTTGGCGATGCCCATTCACTTGGTTTTAAGGACTTGGATATAACTAGTAATATAGTACTTTTACTGATTACTGAAGTTTTCACCCAACTTTCATCGTCTTTGATATTGCTCTGAGCATGATACTACAAATATAAACTATGGGAATACTTAAACCCAGTAATATCCCAGAAAACCAAAAAAACCAGTAAAACAGTAATCCAACAACAGTTATTGATTCTTCTTCTTAATATTGTTAGACTTGTCTTGCGCCTTACCATTGCCCTTAATCGTCGATGAATCCTTAACCCCACAAAGTTCTTTACCTTCATAGCCAAAGATTTTTCCGTTAGCTAGTTTGTATTGCGCCACTGTATCTTCTAAATACTCCATTAAACTCTGATAACCGTCAAGAAACATAGTGGGTTTTCTGCCAAACACAAGTTCTATACAGTGTTAAAACACTACACTGTTCAAAGTATAGCCAATTCTTCCATAACCAACGACAAGACTAGCGATATATAGTAGTAGATACTAGGAGCGGTAAGTGGTCCAAGATCCAATGTGCCTGTGAATGGACTCTTTCAGCTGTTCACCATAAGGACTATAACCATGAGCTGGAACTTGTAAACCATTGTTATGAGCAAAATACTGTTGAGGTGGAGGCATCATCAAACCATTCCCATTTCCATTCCTATTTCCATTCGCATTACCGTTGAACCCATTTATCATGGTCATAGGTCTCGTGTTGTAATTCTGTTCATTATTTCGCTACCGCTGCCGCACTTTTCCCGTCCCCCGTCTCAGCTCTCAGCTCTCACATATCTTGTTAATTGAAGCTGATCAAACTACATAGCTGGGTATGATACATGATAGCATATTGATTATTATACCAGTAGCTATATCAATACGATTCTATAATCTCAAATAAACTAAAATCACGGATTAGCACAGTACCAAATTCACACATCCTTTCAAAGCCGAGACTCGTAAGATGATAGATCGTACTATATATCACTCTACAGACTAACATCTAAACCATTAAGATATCCATGCAGTATTCAGCTATCGCTTGACAGTCTTTCCATTTTTATTCACTCTCTTGATTTTGTCTTGATAACCATAGGCTTGTGATCTTATTGTCTCGCCCAGCTCTTTCGAAGTGGAACCACCACTCTTAGGAACATCAGAAACCAAACCATCAGCTTGCAGGTCTTGTGTTCTGTCAGATTCTAGCATCATACGTGCCATATTCAATGCTCGGACTGGATCAAGAGCTGGTTTTCCAAACATTATCTCATACTCACACAGCAAACATAAATAATCGTCGAAAACACCTGTAGACTTCAGATCATTAGCTTTCTCCATAGGAAGATCTTTGACCTTTGAACTATTCAATAACGTGTCTTGGTATTTCTTTGCAAGAAAACGCGTTCCATCTTGAAGGGAATTTTCCACTATCACATCATCGTCAATAATTATTGAGCCCCTACGCTTCAGGACTGCACCATTCTTGTCGGTGTAAGTGAAAAAAGTAGTGAAACGAGCACACTTCACGGAAGGGAATCTTCCTCCGGTGAGAACATGTCTGAAGTTAAATTCACATTGGAGACTTGGGAGAGGTTCATCCTCCAAAAAGCTGGGAACCACGTGTCTTTCAAAAAATATCATATCACAAGGCTGTCTTTGATGAGCAGTGTAAAGTTTAAAAGGCTTTCCAGGCAATTCTTTGGAGATAACGTAGCTATAGCCCAAGGTTTCTTCAAAGCAATATGTCAAGAAGCAGAGCTCCGGTTCATCAGCATGCTTCATCCTTAAATATCATACCGAAGTAGGCAGCAAACAATCTTGCAGTCTTTCTGAAAATCAAAGCGTCTTCCACAGTGATATTTACAGAGTGTCTTCTAGGTGGCAATGATTGATGAGTTTGATAATAGTTCATAGCCATATTAATCCTTCCTCGTAGAACAATATCCCTGTTTTGTAAAGCTTCAAAACGTAAAGATGGCTCCTCCGATTCTATAAAATCATTAAAAATTGCTGTGAAGATACAGTCAAAGTCAATCTTGATGCCTTTGGAAAATTCCATGAGAGTGTCTACTGCTGAATTGTAGACTTTGACACGTAAGGGTAAAGCAGGAGGCGTTCTTGGGGCCTTTTGCTTCTGGGTCCATGAATAGTTCATTTTGTGCAAGAAGGATGTCACACCGGTAATGAGAGAGCGGAATAAGCAGCAAATGAAATATAGACAGCGAATGGCAGAGACTGGAGGGATTAGAGTTGGTGATCAGATAAACATGAGATCTGGTGATTCATGGAAGGAATCAAAAGATGAGGTAATATTTTGAGCTGTAATACCCAGTAGCTAGTACTACAGTAATAGGACTGGCAACGACATGGAATATTTCATA
>JAKTWX010000010.1:20041-31634 GCA_030582275.1 Waltiozyma pijperi
TAATGATGTCAAATGATTTCTGACGTCTTGTGTACAGCTCAGGTTTGCCACGGCGTGGATACTAGTAGCTGGAACAATTAATCTGGGAAAGCGACGTAAAACAAACAATTAATTCAGATATTGCAATTTGCCACAAAGACAGACAGGTGTGGCCGAGACAATATGTCACGTGTATTGAAAGTTGAAAGCCGGTCAGCGGTCCTGTTCTATTGCTGGTTTTCTGATAACTTCTCGTACGTTAGTTGTAGTATTGACCAATAGAATATCTCTGATAACTGAGGGCAATGAGGACAACGATTTATAACCAAAAGATGAATGATTTAATAAAGAATAACGTAGTGAAGTAAAAGAAGGAAATAAGCAATTGATTAAACTAAATAACATAAACAGCTTGTTTAACCTTTGTGTTGCCGCGAATATTACCATAAATGTAATATTGCCGAAAGCGGACAATAAGTGAGATACCACAGTGTTGTCCGCGATTCCCGATGAACAGTTTTGAAAAAAATGGAACTTACTAGAATGTTCAAGTTGTGAAGGCCATGACCAATCGTTGCATAGCTTAATGCACTTATATTACAACCCTGTTCTAGTTTATGTTTAGTAGTGTTTCCTTTCACTGGGTTCTTTGATAGTATCACTACGAGTTTAAGTCGGTTTCAAATCAACTCACGTTAAACAAAGGTCAATTCCGTTGGACAGATTATTTCATTAGTATTCCCTTAGTTCAGATAGTTCAGACATCTCACAGATTTGAATATTTGATCACTTCACTCTATCCAAGATCGTTATTGAAAATTCGATTCATTCTCCTATTATCGTTTTCCCTGCCTATCGATCAACTTTCACAATGGCTAGGCCAGCAGTATCTTCAATCCCAAGTCTTTCACAGACATTGAACAAGCTCACAAGAAGATCATTTGCCACAATCCGTACCCCATTAACCAGAAGAACATTACCAAAACCTTTCCTATCATCTTACAGATCCTTCCATGCTACATCCAAAGCTTCTCTTGAAGACCCATACCAGACATTAGGGGTCGATAAATCAGCATCTAGCTCCGATATCAAGAAGGCGTACTACAAACTGGCCAAGAAGTATCATCCAGATATTAATAAAGAAGCAGAAGCCGAGAAGAAATTCCACAATATCCAAGAAGCGTATGAGATCCTTTCAGATGCTGAGAAGAAACAACAATATGACCAATTCGGTTCTGCTGCTTTTAACGGTGGCGCTGATGGTCCAGGAGCCGGTGGGTTTGGTGGATTTGGCGGAGCAGGTAGTCCATTTGGCAATGCTCAAGGCTTTGGTGGCTTTGGTAATATCAATTTCGAAGATTTATTCGGCTCTGCTTTCGGCGGTGCTGCACATGGTAGAGGTGGTAGAGGCAGGGCTCATGCTGGATCCAGCTATGTCACCGAATACAGAGGTGAAGATATCGAAGTTAGTAAGATTTTGACTTTGAAAGAAGCTGTGTTTGGTGTTCACGGCACTGAAATCAACTATAATGTTTTGGATAATTGTGGAACATGTAGTGGGTCTGGGTTGAAGGAGGGGAAGAAGAAGACAACTTGTGCATCTTGTGGTGGTACTGGTCAAACTGTCCACTACATGCAAGGTGGCTTCCAAATGGCTTCAACATGTATGCCATGTGAAGGTACTGGTGTTACTATAAGCAGCGCAGATGCATGTGGTACATGCCACGGTCAAGGTGTTGTTGAAAAGAAGAAGAGCTCTGACGTTGATTTACAGCCTGGTTTATTCGATGGTGCTAGATGCAGAATCACAGGTGGCGGTGACTCTCCAAAGGTCACCACTGGTCCAGGGATCAAGACTGTCAAAGGTGATCTATACATCCGTATTAGAGTTCAGCCCGATCCAAGATTCACTGTTAGTAAGAACGATATTATCCACAAAGTCACCATTCCGTTCACAACAGCTGCATTAGGGGGTCAAATCGAAGTCCCAACCGTTGATGGTCCAAGTGTTAGATTGAAAGTCCCAGCTGGTACACAACATGGTAAAGTTTTGAGCGTTTCCGGTATGGGTGTGCCAATTCGTGCCGATATTAACAATCGTGGTGCTTTGAACGTTGTGCTTAATGTTGAAATTCCAAAACCTACCAACCCATTACAAACAGCTTTATTAGAGGCTCTCGCTGAACAAATGGGTGATACAACTGCTAAGAAAAGTGATAACTGGGATGAGTTCAAGAAGACGCTAAATGATGATACCCAAAGTGGGAATGTCTCTAAGTTTAAGAAGTTCTTCGGTGGTGCCATGAAGCATTTCTTCCCTGGTCATGAAGACAAGAAATAATCACAATCACATCTAAACACTAATCATATATAATCCTATTGTAAATAATATCTATAGACCAAACAGGTATACGCACATATAATCAAATTCAATCCTTAAAAATGTCTTTTCCTAGTCTACAAGAACTTAAGCTCCCCGGATTTGTTCAGCCTGTTTTGGCGCAAAAATTTGAATGATTTTCTGCAAGTCGCGCTTCCCCAGAACGGAATTACGCCAGATTTGTCCTAAAATGGAAAATCATAAACATCTGTAAGTTCATTTGCAGCATATTTCGGCTTGGGTGCCAAAAATAAAATACACATCATGAAACAAATCACGAAACTGGATAAAGTTAAAGTTTAAAATTGTATACTTTAACTCACAGAGCACGGATCTGAATATATTCAATCTTAAGAAATCAGTCGTTTCTTCAGATCTTAAGAAATACACTTCGAATAGTGGCCAATTAAAGCCTTTTTTTAAGGTATTTCACGGTGCACCCAACACGGCCCATACACGACCCTTCATTCGCTTTTCCGACGTTCGTTTAACCAGCTCGTCGATCAAGTTGTCCATACACGCCTACTCAGACGAAAGTAAAATCATTTCAGTTGAACTCTCCATAACATTATCATGTCTGCTTTACTAAGGTCAGATTCCAGGAACGATCAATTCGATGAAGTCGACTTATCCTCGAATGCAACCGTGTTCCAGCCAACAACCAAGGGAACTTCATACACTTCTATGACGTATCTGAATAGAAAGAATGCTTTCGTACACAACATAGAATCAACTGACTCGTTCACAACGTCTTCATCTGATAGTCTTCAGGGCACCGCTGGCGGCTCCCAGGAGATCAAACAGGCTTTCTCCAGTGTCTCTACTACGTCCTCCTCTTCTTCTTCAACCGTGACCAAAACAAATGCATCATATTCCCCTTCGAAGAAGCTCAAGAAGATCAGAGAGCTGCATAAGGAAGATTTTGAAATACCAAACGACATTGACAACTCTGACGACGAGTTGGACGACTCGACCATCATATTCGATGTGCCCATGTCACAGTCTTTGACGCAGTTGGCTTCTCCTGAGAAAGTTATCCATTTGAACTCCATGAACTCCCAATCAACCCAACAGTCTTCTCTGATGTCTTTTGACTACTCTAGCACGGACGCAGATTCCGATATCGAGGAAACTGGGAAGATGACAACAGACGGTAAGATGATCAGGGATCAGTTCTATCGAACCAAATCGACCCAAACCATCCAAGAATCACAGCTTAGAAAACATTATATCAATTCATGGGTGCAACGTCCGAAATCGATAGAAGGTGATCGCTCATTCAGTAAGCTCAAATCCAAAGTCGTCTCCAACACGAGACCCACATATCTGCCACCAAAACCGACACAAGAATCCATCAACCATGAAAAGAAAGTTCAAGAACTGAGAATCTTCGCTATCAAACAAGAAGCCGAATTGGAGAAGAAGAAACTTCAAGAACTGAGGGATCATGAGAGAATTAAATCTAAGGACCTGTACACCTGGACTCATGACATCCTCCCTGATTTCGAGAACAAGATTCAATTGTCATCGACAAGAGAATTATGGTGGAGAGGTATCCCTACACTGATCAGAGCGGATGTTTGGATCAAACGTCTTAACAACAAGTGTTTCTCAGAGGAGGAATATCATGAACTTAAATTACAAGCCGAATCACTACTAAGCACAGAACCTTCCTCAGAAGTGACACAAAATATCCAATCAGATATCACAAAAGTGTTTCCAGATCTCTGTCTTTTCCAAACAGGGCAACAATTTCACAATGATCTCATTCTGCTAATGATGATGTATCACACACATAAAGGTTATGAACAAGGTTTGATAACCCTTGGTGCTGTTCTTCTTAACACGCTTAAGGATCTCGACGCCTCGTTTGTGTGTCTCGTCGGAGTTTTACAACGTCATTTGTTAAAATCGCTTTATGCTAACCACGAAGGAGACCTAACTCAATTCAACAAAGATTCCGAGTCGTTCCTACGTACGTTCTCCAAATTGATTCCTCAACTCTATGATCATTTCCATACTCATCTGAAGTTGAAGCCTCAGGACTACCTTGTACCATTGGTGAAGCCTTTGTTTTCGAACATCCTACCGATAAATGTGTGCTCTTCGATCATCGACGTGTTTATCTTTGAAGGTGATTCAGCAATTTGGCGTACCGTGCTAGGTTTGCTTTCAAAGATTTCCTATAAATTGTATGGCAGTGAGGAGGAAATCTTAGATGTCATTGGATGGAATTCTTGTAGTAAATTGAACAGTAAAAGAAGAATGGATCCAGGCACTTTAGAGGTTAGATATTTGGATGTTGGGGAGGATTATGAGTTTTTGAAGACTGTCAGGGACGTTTTAAAGAAGAGTTAGCCTCTCCCATGGCTGCCTTTAATGATGTGTAATGAAAACAAAATAAAATATTGTAACGAACTTCTTGATCAACTACTTTCAAGCTGGACGTATGATCTGATCGAAATATTAGATTATATCCATACATGTTAAAATTCATAACTTTTATTGCGTGTAGCTGTACAGGTTCATAAGGAGCCTATTCGTCCTTAGCTTTGTTCAAGACCTCAACCAAGTTTTGACCATCCTCAGCAGTCTTAACTCTAGCGATGTAAGTTTCAATCTTACCTTCAGCAGTTATACTTGGAATCTTAACCATGTTTTTCTTAGACTCCGCGAGGAAATCATATTTGAATTCCTTGTTAACAGAAGCGTTCAAGACAACTCTGTTTGAACCATCGGCTCTAACCAAGACTCTGGATTTGCCAGTTGAGTTATTCTTGAGAACTTTCAATTCACCAAGTCCCTTGGAATCATATGGGTTCTCTTTATTGGATGGTTGGAATAACATAAGTTTGGATTTCTTAGTGTACAAAGCAGTTTCATCTTCTTCACCGGTTTTCTCTTCAACTTTATCCTTTAACTCCACAACAGGCTTGAAATTGACATCTGCTTCCTTTTCCAATTCTTGAGATTCGGCATCACCCGTGACAGTTTCAGTAGAAGCAGTGGTTGGTTCTGAAGGTTTAGAAGCACCCAATGAGAAGTTGAATGTGGAGGATGGTGTGGAGGAAGAAAAAGAAGAAGCACCACCGAAGCTGAAAGATGGCTTCGTGGCGGAGTTGGAACCGAAGTCAAGAGATGGTTTAGAAGCATCTGTGCTGGATTTTGTAGTCGTGGAAGAACCAAAGCCACCGAAGGCTGTAGCGGTAGTAGAGGTGCTACCCCCAAAATTGAAAGTAGTAGTTGGCTTGTCACTAGAAGCAAATGTAGAGGTTGAAGAGCTGCCGAAGCTGAAAGCTGGCTTATCGCCAGATGTAGCAGAGCTTAAGGTATTAGAACCGAAACTGAAAGCTGGCTTATCTGAAGCAGAAGTCGTACTGGAAGTGGAAGCACCAAAGGTGGATGCAGGACTTTCTTTCTTCTCTTCGGTAGATTGGGCACCAAAGGCAAATGATGGCTCAGTTGGTGCTGTGGCACTAGCTGTGGTAGTTGTTCTGGATGGTAAGCCACTGAATGAGAAAGCCGGCTTTGGAGTTTCTGTGGCCGTGGTTGCTTTAGTGGAGGCACCGAATGAGAAAGCAGGTTTTGAAGCAGCTTCGGCGAGGTCCTTCTTTGGTTCTGGGACAACTGGAGCTTGGACTGGAGCTGGGGCTGGGGTAGGAGCAGGAGAAGGCTTCAACTTAAATATACTGTCTGATTTTTTACCAGTAGCTGTGAAGGTGAAAGAAGGACCTGTACCGAAGGAGTTTGTAGTTTTGTTATCCTTGGAAAGCTTGAAGACGGAATCGGTGGTGGTTGGTGGTTTGGCAAGGGAGAAAGTTGGCCCTTCAACCTTAATGTCGTCATCAGAGTCACTGTCAATTTCAATTGGAGCTGTCTTTGTGGCTGGAACTGGAGCTGGAGTTGGAACAGGTTTCGTGAAGGAAACAATTGGTTCAGCTGGTTTGGATTGATTCAAGGAGAATGATGGCTGTGTTGTTTGACCGAAATTGAAAGTTGACTTGACTGGCTCAGTGGCCAACGGGGCTGTTGTATTGTTAATAGTGGTGGATGCAGGTTCGGCTTCTTGTTCAATTTCCTGATAGTAATCGATGTATTTCTTTAAAATTGGAGTGAAATCGGCAACTGGATTCTTTGATTTTTGTTCTGTAATCTTTCTGAAGAAGGATTCATTCAAAGCTTGGATCTTAGTTGGCTTGATGGACTTGGTGGTACTTGGTTCAGTCTTTGTAGAATCTGTGTCCAATTTGTTGGTGGATGAGAATAGAGTAGTGATTGCAGGCTGGTTGGATGGAGTAGGAGCTGATGGCTTCAAGAAACCAAATGGGTTGGCCTTTGGAGCATCTTCATTGTCCTTTCCTGGTGATTGTGAGATCTTTGGAGCTGTGAAGTTGAAAGATGGAGTGGTGTTCTTGGTTTCAGATGTCGAACTTGAAGACAACTGTCCGAACGGGCTGCTGGAAACTGGCTTCATAGCTGTGTTTGAAGCACCAAACCCAGCGAATGGGTTGGTTGGTTGTTCACCGCTCAATTGCTTAGGAGGATTAAAGGAGAAACCTGAGCTTGGAGCTGGTCTTTCAGAGTTGGCGTTGGCTCTGTTTAATCTAGATCTGGGCATCTTGATCTTTCTCTTAGCTAAAACTTCAGCAGAGGCCCTAGTTGGAGCTTGAGGAGCGCCATCACTTTCGTTGTCAAAATCTGCTAAATTCTCCCTGGTTATTTGTTCACCAGCTCTACGTTTACTGGACATTATTTATTGGGTCTGAAGTTTGACTTGAATTTGGATAATGGTAGAACGGATATCCTTCGGTTTTCAATGTAAGGATGTAATGTTTGGTGTTATTTCACGTAGGATGGTTAGGTGAGTACCCTTGAGCAGATCTTATGAAGGACTTTTGGCAGACTGTATCAGTTCTTCTGTTGGTAATGGAAATCTTTAATTGACCGTACAGTGAAACACAGCTATTGTTATGAATTAAGATTTCCCGTTCAGAGACCAAAAAAATCTGTAGATTGATTACGTCAGAATTAATCCATGCGAATTATATAAGTAGAAGCTGTTGGTGAGACCTTGGTTTGACGCTAAATCTCAGTGGTAAAACACAGTTCAATAATTCATTTTACCAATTATCCTAATCGACTATTTTCTAAGATCAAAACATAAACTGAAGTTACTTGAAACCACATTTAAAGTCAATATATCTTGAAACCAGTCAAGATCCTCAATTTCATGACGTGCGCTAGCTCTAGCTCAAGATTCCCGGTAATTTTTATCCGAAGTTGAAAAGCTCGAAAATTCCTGTGAGTGAGGGTTTTTTTTCTTCGCACGTGTTTCGAGTAGGGCTACTTCAAGAAGTGTATGTCCGGATGTGAAATTTGGAAAAAATACCCACGCAAAGCTTCCTTTAACAGACAGATTCGCGGCACTCGGGCAGATGACAGCTCAAATTATAGGTGAGAGAGCGCCGGATCGCCGAATGCGGTATCAACCTTTCGCGACGATAGAGAGAGAAAACAATTTTATTGAAAATAATTGAAAACCGTAGTAGCACCTAGCGTATCATCTCTATAAGCTTTTACATATAGTATCGAATTTTGTTCCATCAACATATACAGTATGTTCAAGTACTACCAGAAGAGCATTATTCAAAGGATGTCATCACCATCATTCAAAACTTCCATTGTCGATACAACCAACAAAGCCCAAGCAATTATAACTATGAACTACTCAGAGAAGCACATTCACTAAATTAAACGAACCCAAAGACGTTGAATTAAAGAAAACAAACTAAGAAGAAGTATCGACAGTCTCACTTTATTGAAACTATGAATCATCAAACACACTACTCTTATTGATCAATGTACTTCCAGCCTCATTTTAAAATAAGGCATTACCAATTATTGCTTTCATCGCTGTAAAATTTTCACATCAAAAGCAAAGACAAGCAAAATTATCCTTTCAATAATGTAATTCTCATGGCATACTTTTAAGTGGAACTGTAATACTAACAATATGAATATAGATGGCTCCAAAAGTTCAACAAACCAAGGCCGCCAAGGCCGCTGCCGCTATGGCCGGTGGTAAGAAGTCTAAGAAGAAGTGGTCCAAGGGTAGAGTTAAAGACAAAGCCCAACACGCTATCATGTTAGATCAAGAAAAGTTCGACAGAATCATCAAGGAAGCCCCAACCTCCAGATACCTTTCCGTCTCTGTTTTAGTTGACCGTTTCAAATTAGGTGGTTCTTTAGCTAGAGTTGCTTTAAGACACTTAGAAGCCGAAGGTTTAATCAAGCCAGTCTCTAAGCACGCTACCCAATACATCTACACCCGTGCTACTTCCTCCGAATAAATTATTTAATTAATTTTATTTCCATTTAAATGTACACTGATTAACGATAACTCTTTGGATTGTAGAGTTAGTAGAAAGCTTTTGAAAGCAACGTCTTGGTAACTGATAGTATTAAGGTAGTGAGTTACAGGTAAAAAGAGGCATTTATTAAATTTTGGGTCTAATTTATTAACTTAGCACTGACAATTTGTTGTAACTTGTGTCCAACTGCTCATGTATAATTACGGCAGATCACAGTAATTCGATTGATTGAAAGTTAGAGCCCAGAAACTATACGTTATCACGAATGAATTCCAAAGTAAAATAAATAGTTGTGCTTGCATTCTATTATGTATTATCTGAATAAAATTAGCGTAGTTGATTTTAATAACCCCTGTGCAGAATAAAGCTGAATCAATGGATCTTGAAACTTGAAATTAATAATTTATTTCTTGTTAGACTTCTTAATACCGCCACCTAATAATGGCTTGCCGCCCTTAATACTAGCAGCAGCGGCCTTTCTAGCAGCTTCATCGGCTTTTTGCTTAGCCTTGAAAGCTACATCTTCATCATCGTAATCATCGTTTTGCTTCTTCTTTTGCTTAAGAGCTGTTTATATTGATTTTGGTTTGTTAGTTGTCTGTCTCATTCTGTGATTTTAGACATTGACAGTACTCACGCTTCAATTTACCACCTTGACGACCTGACATTTTTGAGTGATTGTTAAGAACGACTCTTGAAACTTTGACAAGCTCGTCATGTCCAGTGTTACTTGCTTCCTTTCCCTTTCTCTCACAAATTTTCTATGTGGCGCCGGGCGGTTAGTTTGTTAGTAGCTACCCGTGCAATGTTGACAGTTTTAAAATTTTAAGATGGCGTTAATTTTTATGACAGCTTTTATGGATCTGGGCCGACTGTATCTTTGTGAACTGTTGACTCGTTCAAAACCCCAAGATATCCCACATAAACCATGGCCAAGAAGGGTAAGAAGTCAAAGAACTCGAAAGCTATCGAGATCCTAGAATCAGAAGTCAAGCCATTGCTCGAATTGAAGTATGGTGCTCCATTGTTCTCTATGGCTGCTCATCCAAGCAAGCCAATCATCGTGTCTGGGTTAGCTAATGGTTATGTGTTCATGACGGAGTACGATCCGATTTTGTTATCTGAGTACGCTGAAGAACAGAAGGAAAAGATCGAGGAGAAATTCAAGAACCTGAAAGAATCAGAACAAGAGAAGAAAAAGAAGGCCAAATTCTGGAAAGTTGAAGAAATCTCTAAAGATCAGGAATTGAGTAACGTCTCTGTGAAACATATATGGAAAACCAAGAGACACAAAGGTTCTGTTCGTTCCATCTGTTTCAATGCTGATGGTGACGAAGTCTACACCATCGGATCCGATAATGTGATCAAGAAAGCCGATACACAAACAGGTAAAGTGCTAAAGAAGGCTGAAATCAAAGATAACAATTCGGCATTCACCAAGATCCTCAAATCAGTTACACATCCTATCTTAGTCCTTGGTGATGAATCTGGTAACGTGAGAGTGTTTGACTCTAACACTTTAGAACAGAAGAACTTCATCCCAGGTGTCCATGAAGACGCCATCAACTCCATCATCCAATTGACGTATAAATCCGCATATCAATTCATGTCTGTTGGATCCACAACACTATCAGTATGGGACGTCCGTAAAGAAAAAGCCACATCCACCTCAGAAAACCAAGAAGATGAAATGCTCTCTGTGACTTTTGTCGATCCTACGAAAGGCGACACGGTGCTGTGTGGTATGGGTGAAGGTATTGCTACTGTGTGGAAGAAGTCTAAGAATGATTGGTCCGATCAATTGTCTCGTGTTAAGATCGCTAAGGACGAGAGCATTGACACGATGATATCTACTTTAAATAATGACGACTGTGTTTGGGCTGGTGCATCCAACGGTACTATTTACAAGATCAATGCCAAGAGGGGTCAGATTGTTGAGACTAGAGTGCATAGTTTGGCTGATGAAGTGTCCTTCTTAGATTTGGACTCAGAATATAGATTGATCAGTGCGGGAATGGATAAGTTGAAGATCTGGAACTCTGACAGAGATGAAGATGATAGTGAAGAAGAGGGTGATGAAAATTTGGATTCAAGTGACGGCAGTGATAGTGAGGCTGATGGTGATGCTGGTAGTGGCTCAGAAGATGAGTTTGCTGGCTTCAGTGAAGACAATGAATCATCCGACCCTGAAAAGGAAGAAGACCAGTGGGAAGACGAAGGTTCTGCTAACGAAGAAGAAGGCGAAGAAACCGAGGACCCAGCTGAACAGGAGAATGTTGAGCCAGAAGAAAAGTCTGGAGACGAAGAAGAACAAGAAGAATCTGAACCAGAAGTTCAACCAAAGAAGAAGAAACAAAAGTTATCAAATAAGCAAATGAACAACATGCAGAAACACGAACATGGTATCCGCAGATTTGACGATTTGTGATTGTGGAGGGTGTCATAAGGAGCTTTTGATAATAATTTATGAAAATATAGTATTCACAAAAAGTTTATACTACGGTACTGTCATGGAGTCAAGCAATTAGAGTTCATATTGAGATAGATGTTCACAATTACATAACACGTAATATAAATATATTATTAATAGCTAATGTACAGAACTAGTAAACAATGAGGGAAGGAATGATATGGTGGAAATGAAAAAGTATTTAAAAAGGTTCGTAACGTCGTAAGAAATCAGCCAAAAAGTAAGCCAAGAGATAAGCAAATAAGATCGATTCTAAGAGAGCATGACACTTAGCTCAAAGAAATAGTCTGATAAACAGTTCTAGTCATAGTGGTGGTAGTATCGGCACTAGTGGCATCAGTCCCACTGACGTAGTAAACACCATCATCGTAGTAAACTTCACAAATACCGTCA
>JAKTWX010000010.1:32188-58381 GCA_030582275.1 Waltiozyma pijperi
GAGGACCCAGCTGAACAGGAGAATGTTGAGCCAGAAGAAAAGTCTGGAGACGAAGAAGAACAAGAAGAATCTGAACCAGAAGTTCAACCAAAGAAGAAGAAACAAAAGTTATCAAATAAGCAAATGAACAACATGCAGAAACACGAACATGGTATCCGCAGATTTGACGATTTGTGATTGTGGAGGGTGTCATAAGGAGCTTTTGATAATAATTTATGAAAATATAGTATTCACAAAAGTTTATACTACGGGTACTGTCATGGAGTCAAGCAATTAGAGTTCCTATTGAGATAGATGTTCACAATTACTACATATATTATAGAGGATAAATGTAGAAGGTTTATAATATAACACGTAATATAAATATATTATTAATAGCTAATGTACAGAACTAGTAAACAATGAGGGATATGGTGGAAATGAAAAAGTATTAAAAAAGGTTCGTAACGTCGTAAGAAATCAGCCAAAAAGTAAGCCAAGAGATAAGCAAATAAGATCGATTCTAAGAGAGCATGACACTTAGCTCAAAGAAATAGTCTGATAAACAGTTCTAGTCATAGTGGTGGTAGTATCGGCACTAGTGGCATCAGTCCCACTGACGTAGTAAACACCATCATCGTAGTAAACTTCACAAATACCGTCAGAGGTCATTGTGGTGTAGGCGGTTTCACTTAACACAGAAGAGGAGGCGACAGGAGCAACGCTGATTAAGGAAGAGGAGGTCGCGCTAGTTGAAGTGGATGTGGAAGTAGTGGTGGTGCTGGCAACAGATGAGGTGGACGAAGGGGTGACTGTGGTGGATGGAGAAGTAGTTTGAGACGGAATGGATGAGTTGATGTAGGAAGAGGAGATGGAAGAGGAAGCAGAGACAGAAGCAGCAGAAGAGATAGCAGAAGAAGAGATAGCAGAAGAAGAGGCGGATGAAGAAACGGCAACTGAGGATGAAGAGCTAATGTAGGAAGAGGAACCTGAGCTGGACGAGGAGGATGTGGAGGTAGAAGTGGTTGTTGGAACAATAGTAACCGCGGAGGAAGTAATAGAAGTAGTCTCTGCAACAGTCTTGACTTCACCATCATTCAAAGTAGTGGTGTAAGTGCTTAGGAAGACAACAGTAGTGGCTGGTCTAATAGTACTAACAATTTCCTCGACCATGTAAGTTTCACCGTTGATAATAGTGTAAGTGGCAGTAGCAGTGGTACTCGTAGTATCCTGGTTAGTTTGACCTTGAGTGACAGTGGTGGTAGCAGTGACAACTGTTTGAGTAGCACTGGTAGTAGCACCAGAACTAGTAAAAGGAATAGTAGTACCTTCTGGAACATCAGTAACAATAGCAATGGCATCGGAAGTGTTCGAAAGCTCAGTTTCAGTGACCCACACAGTCTTCTGTCTTTTCAATAGTGTTGGGGCTTCTGTAATCTGAGCAGCAACAGCGACAGTTTGTAAGATATCTTGGTCTAAGATCAAAGAATTGGTGGCTTGTAAGTTTGAACCATCAACGTTAACGACATCATAAGTGAATGAATCATCAGTTTCGATATCTTGTGATAGTGGTAATGGAGCAGCTGCAGCTAGCTGGAAAGCAGAAAGTAAAGCTAAGGACTTGAAGAATTGCATTGTTACGATTATACTGTTGTTCGAATAAGGTGATTCTCAGTTTAAGGAAAGACAATAGTTGGGATTCAAAGATCTAATGATGACTTGGTTTGTAAAGGAATGAAAAGCTAATGTTTAAGCGTAGCTGGGTCTGTTATGTGGAACTTTTGAAGAAGTGAAGATATGATGCTTTACTACCTGAAAAGTTTTCAATCAGAAGAACTTTGGTCGATGGGAAAGTACATGCCTTATATAACAAAGCTAGGCGGTAGGCATCATGGGTATGGGGGCTGGAGCATCCTAAACGCCCCTGATGGTTTACCCATGATTTTAAGTGATGCGCATGATGTGAGCTTGAGATTAGGTTCGAAATCAAAACAAAAACAGAAAAATGGGGCTGGTCTGTTTTAAAAGTTTGTATATAATCTTTGTTTACATTTCAAAAGATCCGATCAAAACTTTCAGAACACTAAAATCTCCTGCTGGCTGATATCTCGCGAACTATACCCGATCTGGAATCGTGCATATATCTGTGGCGAATTTAGAGGCAGATATGTACAACATGGGTTAGGGGCCCATTAGCTTTTCCTAGTTCCTCTTGGGAATTGTTCACAAAATTAACGTTTTGAAGACGCGAGATTCTACAGGGGTGAACACTAAGAACTAAGAGTCAGTTTATCAGACCTCATTTTATTGCCTCTAGGGCCTAGGGGGCAGGACCTTCCAATGAGTTCATGTCAGAATAATTTACACGTGATCTTAGGATTCCGGATGCTCTGCCACAGAGCCACGGGCTTCATGCAAGGGCGATGCTGGCCGAACAGGTGAAGAGTCAAGACCCGGTGTGATATGGCAGAGAGGCCTTCTTATAAACTCTAAAGTAAACATTGACACCGCAGGCACATTTGGAATATGGACTTTGATGTAATTCTAAATATTGAGCATCGTAAGTCCTTCGAAACTAGAAGCTTTCGGCATGATCTACTCTGGATCTTATGCTGGTTATTGAACACACATTACAGGCGTGTTGGACGGTGAACCCTAAATGAGGAACTCTTTTGTACCATTGATTATGCTCTAACTGCTGGCCAACGTTTCCGAAAGTCTTAAAATTTGAGGCTAATATGTGTTCAGAAGTAATTACATGTTCAGTCACTGGTGGTCTAATGTAGTAACCAACCTGTTAGAATTGACTAATACGGAAACCTTCATGATCTAGTTCGGCGCATATACATGACACAAATTCATCCCACCCATGTTGCAGATAAATCCTGATACCTATCAACCTTGTCTGTGAATAAACTTTACCCACAAATTCCAAAAACTTCAACAACACTACTATGATCTCATATGTTGACACAACTGGAATTTTCTATCTTATAAACTATAAAGCTGCAGACTCCGTCGTAACTCCATTATAAGGAGTTCTCCCATATGCGCTCTGTGCTTTCTTCACTTCATGATCCCTTAAAACCAAAGCCATACACGTAAGAACCAAAGCATGCTCCCTCATAAATCTCAAGTCCTCTGTCCGAGCACCATCAACACAATCCATTAAGCTCACTTCACCTTTCTTAGTCATGCTCTTCATTGGTAAAAGATAGTTTGCAGATGTGGTGTAATTAGCAACTGGTAACATGGAGGACAGCATAGCGAACAGGTCGTCATGAGAGCTTCTTGCATTCAATGCATTGGGCGAAGGGTACAGCGATTCGTCATTGTCCCAGTCTTCTGTCTCGTTGTTGTCGAAGTGATCAATGGTACCATCAACAAGACTGGGGCTGTCTTTGCTCAATACTATCACCTTAAATGAATCGGTATGTTGCTGTGCGTTTGGGGAAAAGCCAATCCAGCGCAGTCGTGTTTTCTTGTAAACGGTATCAACGAACGGTTTGGTTGGGTGATAATACATCATGATTTGGAAATTTGATTCATGGATTGTCCGTCCACATGGTTGGAACTTCAGTTTATAACTGGTTATACTACCAGCTTGTTGTTTGAAATATACTTTACAATACTCAAATTTGTTATCCCAGAATTTAGCACTTGAATCAGATGTGGAATTTTGGGATGAATTCATACCTCCCGTGTTGGCTGCTGTTTGTGCCGCAGCTGAAGGTTGCTGAAACTTATGAACGATCAAGAATGGAGAATTTTTCTTGAACATGGTCCTATAAGTAGAAATAACATGCAGCAATGGTAGAACGGTTCGATCTTTATTGGAGTTCTTGACTTCAAGATCGTTCGACTCTTCTTTAAACTTCTTGAACGATTCATTGGATGCAAACACGTAAAGTCCTCTTTGAAATCGAATGGACACTATAGGAAGTATTCTGACACTGTTGAACTCTGAAAGATGATGACCAAGTAACATATCAGGCACCAATGTGTCACTAGCTGACAATGCTGAAAAGCGACGGTCCATTACTGGTGGTGGATGGTTCAAAGGTGCTTCCATCTCTGTCTCTGGAGAAGTAGTTATCAAGTCTGGATTGACAGCTAGAACATTTTGCTGGTTTTGTGAAGTATCTGGTAGCAGTGTTGAGCTACTGTTGTTCACATTCGGCGTTGAAGCATTGCTTTGTGATGAGGAGGCAGTCTCAGATGGTGTGGATGGTCTAGAAAAAGTATCCGAGTGAATATCAAGTGAACCTCTTGCACTTACTGTCTGTAGTTGTTGTTGTTGCTGTGAAGTCTGATGACGACTATTGCGGGCTCTTCTAATAAGGTACATTATAAATTGATCTGGCAAACTTTGAGCCTTGCAGAACTAATTATTCAATAGATTACCCGTGTAGCCTTCTTGGGAATCACTTTGGTTTTATAGATCATCTGAAATACGTTCGGAATTAAGCACTTATATAGAAGATTTGGGTATATGAACCATGGTACATCAGCATACACATGAGACATAATTAAGAAGAGTGAACTTTTAGCTTGAATTCTTCCATAATTTCTTTTTCTTCTAGTTTAACCCCGCTTGATATGATTTCAAGCGCCTATATGGAAAGTTAATTTCCAAATCTCGCCTTCTCCGCTTTTCAGCTTTCAATTCTTTCTCCGTTTTCAGACATGCATCTTCCTGCAAGAAAGCATTTGTCCTGAATCCAGCGCAAAAAGTCAAAGAAAAAAAAATTAGAAAAGAAAAACACGTTTCAAAAGCGCGATCGCATCAAACTTGGATACAAATCTTGCAGCACGATTTTAAGTGTTTATTTAATTGATAAAGTCGTTTGTTTACATATCTGAGTTATAGTCTTGAATTCACCGAAAGATATTCTCTATCACCCCTATTCTTCAATGTCTGAACAACCAATTTCTAAATCAACCAACGGGGAGACCGAACCTTTGAAGATCCCTACGAATAGAACTTTAAATACAGAGATCTTAGAGGACAACATTACTACACAATCTACACAAGAAGACGCCACAAAGATTTTAGAGGAGCCGGTTGCCATCAAGACCGTCACTACTGATACCACAGAGGAAATAGATGAAATAACAGACGCGTCTCCTACAACCCCGGACGACTACTCAACAGAGACTGAACCGTTGAACATCGGTACTCCAAAGACATACATTGATGGCTTGCCAAACGTTGAGATCCCACTCTCACCTACAGCATCACAATTCAGTGATGATCAAATCGATGACTTGCTGAAGGAAGTTGCCGAGATAAAGAAGAACAGCCCTCCAAAGCCAAGTCTCTCGACATCTACATCCACCAATCTTCCAACAGCACCAGCACCAAAGACGCCATCTCCGGTCAAGTCATCCAATACAGTGACACTGTCTCCTATCCCTACACGCTCCAACACTCCAACAGAGGACCTTTCGAAGCTTCGTATCAACAAATCCACGTCACGTAACACGACAACTTTACCAACCTCTGTATCTCAGGCTTTATTCTCCAAGACTGTCAAAGTCATGAAAGTTCATGATAAGAATCCAGCTCCTAAATTTGTCGGGATGAAATCACCAGCCACTGCTGAACAAACTGCCAAAATCGAAACTCTACAGTCCAGAGACTATGAATTGACTGCCAAGATCAAGAAGGTCGAAAGAGAGATCTCCTATTTGAACGATTTGATCGATTCTGCTAGTATCACTTCTAACTTGGAAGAATTGAGGAAGTTGAAGTTCGCTATTAAGAGATTAGAGGATTATTTGGATGTCAAGATTAAAGAGAAATATGAAGTGGGTATGAGTTTGACAAGAGCTTTGAGAAGAAGAGTTGCAAGTGGGGAAATCGCTGAATTCTGGTCCAGTGGTAATTGATCACATACGTATATTATTGTTAGTAGTATTAAAAGACAATATAGAGACTTTTTTATTGTTATTATATGACCAGTGGTTATCTAGTTACGCTTCAAAGTTCTTTGCTTTTCGGCATTCTCAACGACCTTTTCTTCGACGAACAAACCCTTTCTCTTTCTGATACTGTTCATGTACTTTCTAGCGACATTTTCCCTCTCGGCAAATTCACCTAATTTCTCTAATTCTTCCTCAGTGGTAGGAACCCAGAATGGATCTTCATCAATGGCCTCGAACCCAGAGAACACTAACTGTGGTTGAGCAGCACCAGACGTTTTCTTTCTGATATCTTCAGAGAACCCAAAAGCTTCAACGACAGGTAATTTGGCGACAATTTGGAAAAATGGCGTACCTTCCTTCATCTCCTCGCTGACAATACGACCTCTTCTTCTCTGAACCACCGAATACACCTTACCTAGAACTTCAGCGGAAGCTTGGATATCGCAAGTGTAAGTAGCGAGCATCATACGGGGAGACCAATCCAACAAAGCGGCATGGATGGTGTTCTTGGTGCTGGAGATGATACGACCAATCAGATTGACAACAGTCGACTCATCCTCATCTGATTCGGTGATCGATTCAACAATGATGGACATACCTTGGACTTGCTCGTTGGCCAAAGGACCTTCAGAGATGGCTAGTTGGAACCCGTTGATAATACTGTTCTCGAATCTGAACTTAGGGGAGGCTGATTGGTTGAAAAGTCTTCTAAGTGAACCATTCTCGGTGGAATCGAACAGAACGTTTGGACCTATACGTTTAGGACCAAATGTGACCACTTTATCAACAATCCCAGCCCAGATATCAGCGTTCTTGGAGTCTTGAGATAAGATGCTTTGGAGCTTTTCCTTGAAAGTATCCACAGATAATAAAGTGTTTATAGCAACGTTATCTGCACCATCAAGTTCACCCTCTTCTTCGCCTTCGTCTCCCGCATCTTCGCCGCCCTTGGTCTTCACTTGATTAACGAATTCATGGATGGAGGCTTGGTTGTCGATGATGAACTGGGTGGCTTCTTCAGGCAATGGAATAGCTCTCAACTTGACAGTGATGTTGCCTAATTCGAAAGTAACGACACCTCTACCTAATTCTTCGTTCTTTGGAGGCTTCAAGTCTGAAGTTTGTAAGAAAGTCTCTCTGAATGGAATAACAGGTTCAGATGCCTGAATTTCAATTCCTGCAAATCTCTCCCTCAAATCTTTCAAACAACGTTCCAAATGCAATTCACCAGCAGTGGCAAGAATCAACTCACCGTTATCCTCAACAAAAGTTTGAACACATGGATCAGCTTGGTTAAGCAACTGTAACCCTCTCTCTAACTGCTCCATCTGTGTAGGATTAACAGGTTCCAAAGAGACTCTGACAATTGGATGAGAGGCCAAGTTGACACCGGCCAAGTTGACACCAGTAACTCCTGGTTGAATCAAAGTACCATTCTTTAAAATCTTACCTGCAAGACCACCGATACCAGCGATATTACCAGAAGGAACCTGATCCAATGGAACCAATTCTTTACCCATCAATAGGTACAACTCAGTGATTGTGATAGTTTGGATGTGTTCAGTTGGGTTTTTAGGATCGTATTTTGGCTCAAGGACTGTTAATTCTTGTCCCACTTTCAAAGTACCACTGTACACTCTAGCGAACCCGATTAGTTCTTCTTTCTTCAATTCTATCTCGTCTTCTTCTTCGGATTCATCCTCATACTCAAATAAGTCGTATGGGTCCTTGGCAATAGTGATGCTTGCCACTTCATTGGATAGATCCTCCTCTTGAGATTTATCAGATTCAAGGATCTTGGCTTGTTCGGCAGCTCTGGCGGCTAATTCTCTGGCTCTTCTACCCCTCTCCATGATTTCATCTTGTGTTAAGGCTGATCTGGTGTTCCGAGGCAATTCGTCTTCAGGAACAGAGAGAATCTTGGAAACGTATGCACTGACTGGACCATTGTTGTTGCACTGTAACATTGCTTCTTTCAAAGTTGGATCAATCAATTCATGGTTTGGTGCTGATTCCAAGATCGTTGGGATTCTTTCCTTTTGAGATTCTAATGGAGATGGTAAGGACTCAGTGACGGTCAATAACACAGCTGAAGACACTGGCAACCATTGACCCATCACTTGATTCAACAAGTTCTTGTTATCTTTGGATCTTAAATCTCTTGGAAGGATCTTGATATTCAAGGCCTTGACGATCTTCTCCAAGACTTCAGGGTTCTTCTCAATGATAATGTTTTCGTAGATCTTCCAGACATTTTCCAAAACTAAGGACACGAACAATGGTTTCAAAGTTCTACCTTTCAGCCCCTTACTGTTGATGACCTTCTTGGTCTTAGGATCAAGGTAGAAATCACCCCATAGAACCTTTTGCAAGTTTTCCCTCTTGATCCCCAACTTTGTTTCATAGAATCTAGCGAATTGAGAGATGTTGAACCCCCAGCCGTCAATAGCACTTGCAAAGATAACATTGTTCTTAGCTGGATCAAAGTAGATACTGGCGTCATCCTTCTCGATGTATTCAGCTTGAGCATCGGACTCCAACATTTCCCTGTATTTGTAATCATCAATCATTCTCTCACCAGAGAAGAACGACCCCAACACGGAATTCACCTGTTCAACGATCTTGGATAAATGCAAGTAGGCTTCAGCAGGAGTCAATCTCAACTCTGTGATCAATCTATCAATCTTGTTCAAAACTAAGACAGGCTTAAGCTTATCTAACCAACATTGTCTTAAAACGGTGACAGTTTGAGAACAAACACCTTCAACAACATCAACCAACACAACGGCCCCATCGCATAATCTCGAAGCTGTAGACACCTCAGAGGAGAAATCAATGTGACCAGGTGAATCAATCAAATTGATTAAATGTTCCTTGGCCAACACTTCGCCATCGGCTTGTTTGTGTAAGACACGGAAGTATAAAGAGATGGCTGAGGACTCCATAGTGATACCTCTGAGCTGTTCATCTGGACGAGAGTCCAAGTACCGCACCTTACCAGCTAATCTTTGAGAGATGATACCATTACTGGCTAATAATGAATCACTTAATGATGTCTTCCCGTGATCGACGTGAGCTAAGATACAGATGTTTCTGATGGCGTCTGGTTCCTTTTGAAGCCTGAGGAGAATATCTGGAGCAACTTTCATCTTAAAAGATTGGAATGGATTGCTTTTGAATTGAGTAGAATACCTGTTGTTGATAGTATTAACTGCCAATAGTCTGTAGGATCAAACTACATGTGGCTTAATTTGAAGCCAAAGGAAATGTATTTCAAACTATGGCGCATATGAAAATTTGGTACGCACAGTACTGCAAACTTGTTAGGTACACGCCCACCAGACACATACTGTTTGATTCTACGTTTTAGTTAAATAACAAGAAGCTGTGCAATGGAAATATAAATAATTGTAGTGTGGCTATAAACCTAAATGCAAGAGTAATCTACTTGTCATAGAACACTTCACCCTTTCTGTTGATACTGATACTGAACTCCAAATCGTCATCAGTAGTCATGTCCCAGAACTTGTACAGCATCATGATTGAAAACAAGTTACACAAACTCCCAAAGAACAAACCGTCAATGTAATGGTTGACACCCTGGCAGATAGGCTCGGACAAGACGTAGACGAAGATTTGCCCTAGGACAAATGATATAAGACTCAAAGCAATGGTACTCAAGACCCAGTAGTTCTGCAACACCATGGTAGCTAAGACAACTTGGGTAATTAAATAGAGACCCAAAAAGACAGCATTGATGACGTAGCAAATGACGAAAAGACCGGTAGTGTGGTCACCATCAATAACATGGTTTTTGTCCCAATCGTGGAAGGTGAAAAGAGCAACAATGAATGTCACAACACCCCAAACGAAGGAAAATGCTCGCAAAATCCATAACGAGACCTTCGTACCGTCTTCCCACAATCTGAAACCAAGAAGACCACAGAATACCAGACTGGCACACGAGGCACTTGCGAAAGCTAACTGTAAGGCAACGAAGTATGAGTAGGAAGCAGAGCCTGGTGGAGTGACCCCACAGTCAACGACAAGAGAACAAATGATCATACCAACCAAAGTGTGGTAGTAAGTGAGCATTTCCAAACGACCAATGGCGGTATATTTGGCCCTGATGTTATAGATGATAATCATTAGGATGATCAAAGCACCAATGTTCACAAAGGCGTTCCCGACTTGGAAAATCACAGTGTTGGCTAATTCAATTGGTCTGGCGTAACAAGTTGGAAGAATACCGGTCTTGATAACATCTGACTCTCCGTTTATCAACACTTGACATATTGGAAGTGATGCCTTCTCACATAAATCGTTGAATTTACCGAATACCATCTTTAAGGTTTATGTGAAATATGCAGGAATTTTGGTGACTGTTGACAATAAAGGTTCTTTGTTTCCGGTGTTATGAAGTTGCCGGGAAAGAAGAAACAAGAAATGTACTAGCTGACGAAAAGCTGAGTTGAAATTGGGGATGGTGTGGATAAATAAATAATAGGGCACTATAGTTTCGTTATAACTGTGCTTGAATTGTGATTTGCTTCTCGTACCTTTTGTGGCTAGTTGAGAATGGCTTTACCAAATGCGTGAATGTACAAGAGAATTTGAGAAAAATAGCAAAACCAGGGACAAGGAGAAGGAATGTGTATGATCAAAAATAAATGAATGGATATTTGGGAAAGTTTAGGGTCTTTCGGTATGGTGTAGCTATGATATCTTGGTTTAGTGATAGATCCACTTTACTCGTCAGATCTGAGGTCTAATATTAGAATAATTCTTTTTTAACTTTGGATCACAAAAACAGCCAGATCCAGCAAGAGACACAGAAAGCCGCTCAATTCTGGCGGCATGTTACTTAATTCGGCATAATTGAGAACTTGAAATTTCTACGCCACTGGCCCACCTGCCGTTTCGGGGAAATAACATACACAAACATGAAACCAGGGCTTGAGCGTGATCTTGTCACGTGTAGTCATAGGGCATGCACCCGCATTTAAGATGTCCGGATGTAAATTTTGAATTTTTCTGAAACCACAAAAGAGTTCGCGCACTTTATTTTCATCGACCCAAACAAAGTTACAAACGCAAGATAACCAATAACCAAAACATGCTTAGTCATAATCTTTTTGAAATTGGTAGATGTCAGGATGTTCAGTTGAAAATTTTCACCCACAGTAAGGTAGGTTTCGCGGAATCACAGCGAGGACTCTCCCACTACGGCGGTGGATTGGCCGTAGTTTGTCGTTTCCCTACACTTTTACAAAACTGTTGAAATTTATTTGCGTTTGACAACAACACACATAGTAAATTAGTATGTATTAACTTTATAGCCTATCGTCATCAGTCAAAATGGGTATGTAAAGATACCATCACCACAAGAACAAGAGATCAAGATTTCGTAGTCCATGCCATTCATACCGTCTATCCAAGGATCATATTGCCAGTTACCGAGTCACTCTAAAATTTGAGATTTCACAAGTTACTATAATCACATCAACCATCTATTATTATTGAATTTCTATCCAAGTGAATCAAATTTTACACTAAACGAATACATCTAATGAACTGCTATTATTTCAAACACCTTGCTTTGTTTCTGAACATATGTGCCTGTCATTGATTCTGAATCTGTTACCAACATATACTATTTATGAGTTCTATCAACTGTCTTCCATCATTCACTCATATGAGGGCTATCAGTCAGTATTTCCTTTCTCCTCCTACTATACACAGCAGATCACCATCATGACGTTATAACGGCCAATATGAAACTCCTGTTTGAAGGTTTCTTGTGGAAATGCAACATGAAATGCTGACATGAAGCACCAGAATACTAACAAAATTATCAATAGTTAACGTTCCAAAAGTTAGAAAGACTTACTGTAAGGGTAAGGAATGTCGTAAACACACTCAACACAAGGTTACCCAATACAAGGCCGGTAAGGCTTCCTTATTCGCTCAAGGTAAGAGAAGATATGACCGTAAGCAATCCGGTTTCGGTGGTCAAACCAAGCCAGTTTTCCACAAGAAGGCTAAGACTACCAAGAAGGTTGTTTTACGTTTAGAATGTGTTGTCTGTAAGACCAAGGCTCAATTAGCTTTAAAGAGATGTAAGCACTTCGAATTAGGTGGTGACAAGAAGCAAAAGGGTCAAGCCTTACAATTCTAAGCTTTCTGCAAAATTATCATCAATTATATTATTTCTATTTGCTGTTATTTTAAAGGGGTCTTTGTATATCATTTAATAATGTGAAACTTTAAAAGTTATTGTTTGGGGTTGTAGAAGCATTTTAACTGGTCGATGGCTACTAGTCCTGAGATTTTTCAATTATGTTCTTAGGTTCCTAATTTGGATTTTAATGATGTTTTTCCCTTTCAGGCTGGGTTACACGCGAAGGTTTTTGGGGGGGACAGGCACGGGGCCCGGGCTCGTTGTTTCTTTGAAATTTTGTCTCAGACGTAAAACGTAGAACGCCAATGGTCAGTCAGATCAAAACATACGGACGTACTAGCTCTTCGATAAACAAAGTTCGATCTAACATCGGGTGCTAATCCAATACCACGAAGATTTCCATACTTTTATATCACCTTGTTGATTGATTTCACTCTTACACTCATTGAGCAACAAATCGTTCGCATTACCTCCACCAACTTGACGATTGACATTCTTTTGTTCGGAATCTTTACAGCTGTCGCTTATTTTCGATCCTTGTACGTTCAAAACCAGGTTGTAACGCATTCCAGTATCAGCACAGTTACACAATTTCAAAAATGTTCAGTGGCAATGGGTTCTTTTCCCAATCCAACCAGAAGAATGAAGGCTTCACCCAGCCTGGTGCACAATTCAGCTCAAACTATATGAAGCAACAAAACTCCCACCAGTCGCTTCAAGAGCAACTCTACGAACAGCAGCAACAAGAGTATTATCAACAGCAGCAACAGCAGCATCTACAGCAACAGCAGTATTTACAGCAACAGCAACAGCACCAACAGTTCCTGAGTATGCAGAACACAATGCCTCCGCCGTCGTCTTCGTCGCCAATGAACATACCAATTCAAAATGCTCCAAGCTTCAACCAATATTCTTCCTCTCCTGGACAATTGAGTAACTTCTCCCAAAACAATGCCTTCCACCATGAACTTCCTGCCAGTCCGCAATTCCATCATGCTCAGATTGCTGGATCTCCGACAAGAAGTATCATCAGTGGTAACAATTTCTTACAGCCTGTTCAATCTAACAGCAGTTCTGTTGCTTCTCATTCCAACTTTGATTCCAACGCCAACAAATATCATCAACAGCAGCAGCAACAACTTCAGCAGCAACAACAACAGCAATTGCAGCAACATCAACTTTTGCAGCAGCAGCAGCAACAACAGCAGCAACAACAGCAACAACAACAGCAACAACAGCAACAGCAAGCAATTCCACAAGCACAACAGCCATCTACATACGCTCAATTTGAAAGAAAGCCAGAGCTCTTCAAGAAGCATACACAAGATAAGGCGGCCGCTGTAAAGCTGCGTTTAGAGAACTTCTACCAGATGTCAGTAACCCATGCTGTTGAACGTAATCAGAGACGCGTTGACTTGGAACATAAGCTTCTCACAGACGAAGGTTCTGAAGAACGTAAGAACAGACAATTGCAGAGTCTTGGTCGTAAAGAGTCCCAATTCTTGAGACTTAGAAGAACAAGATTGTCTCTTGATGATTTTGAAACCGTCAAAGTCATCGGTAAGGGTGCCTTTGGTGAAGTCAGATTGGTTCAAAAGAGAGACACTGGGAAGATTTACGCCATGAAGACTCTTCTCAAGTCTGAGATGTACAAGAAGGACCAACTTGCTCACGTCAAGGCCGAGAGAGATGTTTTGGCAGGTAGTGATTCTCCTTGGGTGGTCTCTTTGTATTATTCCTTCCAGGACACCCAATATCTATATTTGATCATGGAGTTCCTACCTGGTGGTGATTTGATGACAATGTTGATCAGATGGCAAATCTTCACTGAAGACATCACGAGATTCTATATGGCTGAATGTGTGCTAGCAATTGAGGCTATTCACAAGTTGGGGTTCATTCACAGAGATATCAAACCTGATAACATTTTGATCGACATCAGGGGTCATATCAAACTATCCGATTTTGGTTTATCTACCGGTTTCCACAAGACTCATGACTCAAATTATTACAAGAAGCTTCTTCAAGAAGACGAAAACAAGATCCATCAACAGCAGCAGTTCCTTCAACAACCACAGTCCATCAATGATCGCACCAACAGAAACTCCATGATGGTGGACTCTATTAACTTGACCATGTCCAACAGAGAGCAGATTCAAACCTGGAGAAAGTCAAGAAGACTGATGGCTTACTCTACCGTCGGTACTCCAGATTACATCGCTCCAGAAATCTTCATTCATCAAGGGTACGGTCAAGAATGTGATTGGTGGTCTCTTGGTACGATTATGTTTGAATGTTTAATCGGCTGGCCTCCATTCTGTTCTGAGACTCCTCAGGAAACATATCGTAAGATTTTGAACTTCCAGGAAACTTTACAATTCCCAGACGATGTCCATTTGTCTCCAGAGGCAGAGAACTTAATCCGCAGATTGTTGAGCAGTTCCGAGCATAGACTTGGTAGACATGGAGGTGCTCAGGAAATCAAAAACCATCCTTTCTTTAGAGGTGTTGATTGGAATACTATCCGTCAAGTTGATGCTCCTTTCATTCCAAAGTTGAAGAGTATCACAGATACGAGATTCTTCCCAACTGATGAACTTGAAAATGTCCCTGAGAACCCAGCTCTTGTTAAGGCTGAAAGAGAAAGACAAAGTAATCCTAATGCTGCTTCTAGTGGCAGCAAAGAGGATTTGCCTTTCATCGGTTATACTTACTCCAGATTCGACTACTTGACAAGAAAGAACGCTTTGTGAAGGGTCTGATATAGTTCAATAGCAAAAATCAAGATTACATAAATAAAGGTCCGGTCAACTACTAGACTTAAACAAGATCTACCAGAAGTGCAATCTAGGGATCTACAGCTCTGAATTATAATTGATAACTGGATCAGTACTCATTAGATGATTGTCAATTGCAGCTTGATTCTGCATCTTTGTGCTAATGTCCTTACATATTAATATTTTAAAAGATCATAAAAGATATTCATTGAAAACTATAGGACAATCAACTTATTGTATTGCATCTCAAGCATCAATTCCACAGAATTTTGTCTTACCAAAAACACTGTGGTGGAACACGTTATACCAGGTAACAGGTGCACATCCTTGTTGAGAAAAATCAGGAGTCTTGGCTCCTCTCTGTTTCTCAGAAGTTAAGAACAACTCCTCTGGTTTCTCGCCCTGAGAGCGGTGAGAAGTCAACTTCACCGGATTCTTTTTACCAGAATTTCTTGATTTTGGAGTACTTTCTGAGATTGGACTGTGAATTTTGAAGTTGACGTTGTTTTCATTGAGATTAAGCTCTGACTTCTTCGCATCGTAAATCTCAAAACTGTTGGAGTTCTTATTGCTCTTAGCAACGTTGATTTTGGACCTCTGGCTTTCTCCTGTGTTTCCTGTATGTGGATCATTGAGCTTTGAGACAACAAATGTGTTGCCATTTTCTCTGATCTTCTTGTCCTTGATCTTCTTGGTTCTCAATCTTTGGTGTAATTTGTCTTGAATGTCTTTGACGTTATCGGAAGTGATCATAGCATCGTTAATGCTTCTCTTGTCTAACTGTGAAGTCGAGTCGTGTAAAACCTTTGGCTTAGCAACGCTCTTTAACTTGGAAACCACTTGACTGTATCCCTTACCTCTTGGTCTGTAGACCTCGAAAGAATCCGAGTCTACAGATTCTGGAATTGTCAACGACACTTCACCTTTCAATATGGTGGTAGGAATATTGAGCCCGTTGTCTTCAATATCGACTTCTGAGTCAGAGTACTTGCCAATAATGTGCTTTCCCAAACGACTTACCTTTTCACGCTTCTCCAACTTTCTCTGATCTCTGCTGTAAACTGGGAACAATGCTAAGTTACTCAAATCTTCCTTGACTTTGATACAGTAGCTTTGAGCGATGAAATCGACGTTGAGAGTACAGAACACACCATGGACTAGCTGGCTGAAGCTGATGTCCTTCGCCCAAGTGGTAGCAAAGAAATCAAAGAACTGGTTCAAACCCTCTGCTCCAATTGGCCCCTTCGTGTTCATCAAAGGTACATTCAATTCATTGTTCTCAATTGCATCTTCACCGCTCTTGAATAAGAAGACCATCAAAGGACTGTTGGACCTGGAGAACTCGTGTTTGAATAATGGTAGCTTCTCAGAGCTCAAAGTAATGACACCATTATTCAACTTGTTTATGAACTGTTTGGAGTGCTTGAAGTTCTCTGGAATTGGCAACACCAAGAAGTAATCTATCAAAGAAGAAAACTCTGGGATTCTGAAAGGAGCTGATTGTTCAATGAACTTAGTGTATTCAGATCTTGATTGCTCTTGTGGCAATTGCAAAGAGTTTGTAGAGTTGAAGATAAAGAACGGGGTGGCTCCTTCAGGGATCAAGATTTCAAGATCAGTATCACGGTTCAGGTTCTGCAATTTGAACTTCTTTGAGTATCTCACCAAGTCCTTTAATCCTAAGGAATTTAAGCTCTTTTCAAATAACTGGTTCTTTGGAATGACTAGGATATCGTCTGACTCCTTCAAAACTCTGGAAGAGGAGAGCATTTTGGCGTTGACGTTGGTTTCAGACAAAAGAACGGAACTGAGTTCCTGTTGTAATAAAAATGAAGGGGTTAGATCCTCGGCTTGTAAACCATCTGTGTTTATATCACTGAGTGGGATTGGGGAGGAGAACCCTAGGGATATTGAAGAAAGCAAACATAAATAGCTAGTGAACTTCATGTCGTTGAAATATAGCGATATTGTGGTGTGATGTAGACTGTGGGTAGGACACAACAAACTAGGAAACCCAGGATATGCCTTTCATCATGGGCATGCTTTAGGTTTCAAAGGGAGTTCAATCAACTAGTGGATTCACCTTGTTTTAAACTGAAGTTGGGTGCTGGTGATGAGTCCGATGAGTTTCTTCCAAAAATGTGTTTTTGTGTCACTTCAAATCTGCACGAACTACGACATGCAAGTATACGCACGTGCGCAAATGCCAGATTTCCGACTCTTGAGTTGTCGCACGTGATCTTGTGATGCAGGGAATCTGAAACCAACCGAAAAATCAAAATCAATATGATCAAGCAAGACTTGCAATCACGATTTCTCATCTCGTATTATGGTTGCTTTAATCACAGTCCTCCAGTTCCAATTAACCAAGAAACTTTCTAATTAGTCTACCTCATTATCAGGATAATCAAACCACTCTCCACAATTGACGGTTATGAGCGAACTTCTAAAGCAGAGAGGCAACGATGAGTTCAAGAAAGGAAACTTCTATAAAGCGGATCAATTATACATAGAAGCCTTGACTATATCCCCAGGTAATGTGATACTTTATTCTAACAGGGCTATGACATTGCTGAAGCTTGAAAAATGGAAGGACTGCTTGTTAGTATGTGAGCAAGGACTTCGTCTTGATACTGAAGATAACAAGACAACGATGAAGTTTTTGTGGAGATCAGGAATAGCATACATGAATCTAAATCAATTCAGTGAAGCAAGAGAATCTTTCAAGAGGGCTCTTTCAATGGAGGTCTCAAATAAGAGTATCCAAGACTCATTATCAGATCTTGAAAAAAGAGAGCAGTTATTCAAGAGATCCAGATCTGAAGAGTCCCTGCTGCAAGAGAAAAGACTCAAAACTGATGATACGAGGCTCAGAGTGCCAATATATGAGGTTGACAAGCTTCCCGACCTTTCTTCCTCAGTCGAAGTACAGGATACTAGATATTCTCATGGATCTGAATCAAGATCGAAGGGGCCCACAATATCGACAATTTCCAGCTCTCTAGCAACTTCGGATAGCGCTTTAGCCAAATCATATCCAGATGCTCCATCAATATATCAATTGTCTTCAATTATCAAGAACTTCGATGACTTTACATTCAATTATTGCTTTGATTTACCGATTCCACTCTTGAAAAAATTGTTCGCTGGTGGTAGCATCGATATTTCGTTTGTTAACTTTTTCTTAGATTCAATATGTTTCAGATTGGACATGGACCATTCAGATGACACGCTTGAAAAGTCATTACAACTACTGGAGACCCTATCGTCCTCTCCTAGATTTAGTTTGGCCAAAATGTTGGTAATCCCTGAAAAAGTGAATGGTATTAGATCGAAACTTCAAAATCTGACGAGGAACGGCAACACAACGATCAAAAATAGGATAAGTTCTGTCATGAAGCTGTGGATTAATTGAATAATATGCCGATCTTACAACCTTATATTGGAACTTCGAACCGATCGATATTAAAATGTACAGTACAGCTATATAATATAATATTGATTCATATGATAAGCTTATAGGCCCCGGTATATAAATTAACTTTCGGTATTATATATATATAGCCCGCTATTTAAACTTTATAAAGAAGTAGGAGAGTTTGAATGTTAGATTGCATGGCTGCTGTGTCACGACCAATGAACTAGACTGTGAGCTATTCACAGACGACCCGGGATTCTCTTTTCTCTCATTAGATGGTAAGCCAGTAATCCCTTCTTTGTATTCGAATTTATCGGTTGGATAATCCCAGAAACAAACTCTGGGGCCATCTCATGAAGATCAACTCCTATAACTTCCGTTATGATATAAGGTGCAATCAATAAACCAACAAATAATGCTAACACCAATAAAAATACCAATGAATACAAATGAACTTGTAATCTTCTCTTTCTTCTCTTCTTCGACGAAAGAATTTGGGGACGTAGCTGTCTTTCAGGCCTTAACCAGAATAACAATAGTGAGTGCCATCTATCAATATAAGGAATGAATAAAAATGGTACCTGGACAAACAAAATAAAGTGGCCCAAGACGAAATCCAAGACAAATGTGCTCATCTCAATCACCTTACATAGGAATTCTCTCCAAGGTTGAGTGAAGATACTCCAGCCCAAGCCAGCTGTTGCCCACTTTCCGGACCACCATGCCCTATTAGTCCTGTCATGCTTGAATTCTCTGGTCAAGAAAATGATAACTATCAACTTGAAGATAAGACTCTGAATGGTGATGCACAAAAACGTTCCAAGGACAGTAGTTTTGAAATCCCAATTTTGCATAAACCAAAATAACTCAAAGCAAGCCAAATGATTAACAATGCCCAACGAATGGACAATTGTTGAAATGAGTGAAGGAAACAGGGGAATGCAGAAAGTTAAGAAAGGACCAATAGCAACTGATATCATGAAGAATAACAACAAAATCCCGGAGTTGATAGCTATTGGACCCACTGAGAAAATCAATATTCTCAAAATACTATTGGACTTCTTCACAGTTCGAACTTCATTTTGTGAATTGGCAAAGAGAAATGAGCAGAATACCACTGTTATCAAAAAGAGGTGTGGGATGATATCAGAGAACAATAAGTTGAAAAATGAGGGCTTCTTGAAATCAGACGCTAACTTATCACCGGCCTTCCCCAATATCTTCTTCCTTTTGGAACCAGTCACCTGAATACGAATCGAACGAATATGTGAGATCCAAGAATCACCACTACCTTTGATATTTCCCGAAGACAACCACGCTAAATATTTCTTGTAATCGATGAAGAAATGATTCCAAGAGAACTGGTTAGGGTTGTAGAGAAATGGACTGATCAACAAGGCCGAAATGGTTACCCAGAAGTACAATAGTGCAAAGTTCCACATAGCCAAAGAACAGTATATCAACATGGCCATAGCAGTGGCGGCAAAATAGAAGCTTTCTGCAGAAAATCTGGAATAAAGAACACTGAATGGAACTCTCACTGTGGCAAATCCTCTTCCTGTTGCAATATATCTAGCACCACCAACCGATAAATCACTGGCCAAAGACTGTGCATAAATCTTACAGACAAAAACTTCGAAAAGAGGCGACAACGACAGAAAATGTTTGCCCAATCTAGTGAGGGCTTTCCAAACACCCCTTTCCATCAATTCTTGAACCACCAATGGAACAAAGGAAACACTGAAGACAACAAAGATAGATAGAATTGATCTTTCTAACCATTTTATTAGTGGGACAAGATTGGCACAGCCGACCGGTTTCCTAGGGTCAGTGATTGGAATATGAGGGTTGAAGTCACAAATGATGGACTCATTCACGAGAGAGGCCAAGTTAATCGTCACAACCAAGAATAACTGAATGGAGAGTATGATGAAGACATTGTTCAAATGGAAGCCAGGGTGAGCGTAGTAGAAGGACAAAAAGCGATCCAAAGGCAATTGAGTTCCTAAGTAGTAATATTCACGGGAAAGCATCTGTTCGCCCATACCTGCTCCAATCTTTGTGTTGAAATTCAAAATTGAGCCGAAGCCTAGATCTCTACCCTTACCACACTGAATGTATTCGGAATGCTTGATTCTACCACCCCTAAGAACGGCGTTCATTCCTGCATAAATATCTTCATTCAAATGTAATCCTTTCTGCGCTTTGGAAACACCACCTCTAGTAGCCATGAAAGTAGTATTCAAGAAATCAGGGTGCCCATAATGAAGCTTACCGCCAATTCTTGCGAGAGTACGAGCAAACAAAGTCCCAAAGGTCTGTTCTTTACCAGCAGCAACATCACCCAAAATACCGATGTTCTCTGAGAAGATATACTCTCTGGTACCGATAATAGCAACTGGATTCTGGATATTTCTGTATTCCTCATTATCAATATCATGAGAGCCGTATAACATCAGAGCTTCATCCTGTGAACTCTCTTCAAACTCCGCCAATAATGATCTGATCTTCAAACACTCCTCAAGATAGTTATCTTGATTGGCGTCAATCAACTGGATATATTCACCACGGGCAAATATCAAAGCATGATTTTGATTATCAGACTTACCATCACCTAATATAGGGTTACCAGATAGCTTGATCCGGTACTTAGGCAAGCGTTTCCCAGTCTCAGTCAACTCACAGCTTCCATCAATCAAAGAACTGTAGTAAGACTTCTCGCCTGTTTCAGTATCTCTCTCTTCCTCTAAGTAACAAATTTGGAGTTCTGGATATGCCCTTAAGATCAAGTCTCTGTTTGATTGTTCATCTGCTGTAAACTCGTTCATTCTCTGCATAGAAACAACCATTCTGAATTTCCTTAAAGCCATCACAGCAGCAGATTCCAACCTTGATTGTTCCATCAGATCCAAATCAAGCTCAGGATCACTTTGATTACCGGTACTAGCTAGTTCATCAGGCCTTGGATTCTCAACATCATACATCAATTTGATGGCCCTGGAATAATTCATGAAACCTGAAATCGTTCTGTAAAGAGTTTGAGAACGTAATGATGCCCAAATCCTGGTTCTAAGAATGTACTCTGGAGTAGCAGTCTTGAAGCCAACAGAGTAAAATGGGAGATTATCCATTTTGTCCTTTGATGAGCCAGGAGGGTGTTGGCCATCTTGCTTGGTCTCCGCAGAATATTCCGTATTCGTAGTTGATCCTATCTCATTCTCGTCGGCTAACATCTTAGTATCTTGAACAAAATTACTCCACTCAATAGGATGCAATTGCTTCAAATATTCTAACAATGTGACGTTGGAGTAACCTTCTTCTTCACGGATAATCTCTCTCAAGGATAGAGTTATTTTCTCACTATAATGAGGGATAAGAACAGTGAAGGTTGGCATTTCGCCAACTGGAACAGGATCAGGCATAGGTGTAGATAAAGATTGTGCAAAAAAGGTTATTCTTCGTTGAGCCTCTGACTGTGATTCAAAAAGATTTGACTTCATGATTTGATCTTCCTGCGACATAAAGAAATTTGGCTCTTTCAAAATGGCAGTTTCAACACCATCATTAGAAGTTTGTATGATCTGTTGATAAATAAGTCTCTGGACGTGCTCCAAAGATATCAAATGTTCCCGATACATCGAAATAACAATCGAGTTCCAAACCTGTGAAACTAAGATCTTTGACTTCAAGGTGTTCTCAGGTGTCGAAGCAATAATCTTTGAGAAAATCCTCTTTGGTAATCTGGAAAAGATATTTCTCCAAGGAGTCCAAATAGAAACACCGATGTACAAGCTCCTGCAAACAGAGTGAATCGTGTTGCAGATGATATACCAAAGATAAGTGTCCAAAAAGAATAACACCAAATCGGTAAAGCACATCAAGAACAACAACAACTTGGGTTGATATCTGCAAGCAAGATCCCCGATGTAGACTTCACCGACACATCTGTAAATCTTGATGATGCTTAACTCACGGATTGGATCTTTCAAAGATAAGGTCAAGAAGAAATACGACTCAACAAACTTCAGGGTGAAGACAGCTAGCCACAAGCCATAGGAAGACATGGCAGCCTTACCTTTCAAGGTATGGACAGAATTGGTGAAGTTCTTATTGGCCAAGAACTCTCTTGAAGTTTTCTTGCTATACTTCTCTATTGGCGAGCCAAATAATGATGATATTGGAGTGACTGCGAATGAGATAGTGGTGAAAATTGATAGAATGAATTGGGTTATGGACAATCCCATGGCCAGCTTCTTCGAAACATTGAACCGGTAGATAGATGAAAACCAGCCGAACAATACAGCAGAAGGAATGGTGAGAACAACACAAATCAAAACCAACAATGATAGCCTCTTAGCCAAAGGCTGAGCACCTGGCCACTTCCAGGGCACAAAGGAGAATTCCAAGAGAGTAGCAACAATATTGATAAATGCACTTATTGGACCATTCAAAGCCATCACAGAAAGACGTATCTCAAGAGGAGGTCTGTTGTCCAATTGCTGTTGATAGTTCTTGGTGTAAAGAACTGGTGAGTTCATCAAAGTGAAGATCCAAAAGAATGCAATGTGAATGATCCAAATTCTGTTGAAGTTCAACAAAGCATGAGCCCATGTTCTCCTCTCTCTATAGGTCTTATAGAAACACTTATCCCATTGAATGTCGTGTAAATAAAGATATCTTTCATGTGGGGGGTATTGGATCAACGAGTTCTTCTTGGATGTGGTTGTGATCTGAATTCGCTCCAAACCTTTTCTGTACCAGAAAAATTGATTGATGTCATCATAACCAATTGTTGAAGAATGATCTTTATCTCTTTCAATGTAGCGGCCATCAACCAATTGATAAGACTGATCTCTGTAGTATTCATATAGTGGAGTGATCACGTGCTCTAAGAAAGGTTTAGGCTTTGGCAAGGAGCTGAATGATTCGGAATTCAATCTTAAGCTATCCAAACCGTAGTAATAGTCGTTACAACACTTAAAGATGAAACAAAGACATTCAGGCATGAATCTGATGTTGTTGGCCTCGCCCCAACAGCATAAGTAGATCGATAACTGGACGATAGAATCATGTGCGGTCAAAGAATCCATATTCTCTCTCCAGCGTCTTTCCGATTCTTCATAGGAGACAGTAAGATCCTGTTCATCAAAATTCTGACCAGACTTCTTCTTCTTGCTGATATATGAGCCCTTTGGTCTCCCATTAGCCTTTGTGTTCTTGAAACCAAGAGTATCATCAATATCCAATTGAGCACTGAAGTACCATTTCTTGAAGTTTGAGTTGATACCACCAATATAGTCAGCATGTAATGATCTCAAAGCCTGGTTGGGGTTCATTCTGGAAGCCCTGGAATCCAACAATCTAAGCAAATAGTCAAACATATTCTTAGCGTTGTCTTCTTGAAATCCAAAAATTTCCATAAGCTCAATAAAGATAACCTCAATTTGTTGTCTTGTGATAGGAATAAGATTAGGATCACACCAGTTTGGATATGGATCATGGAAATTATCAAATACATCAAACACACCTCTCTCTGCTGCAAACATTTCATGTTTCAAGTCCTTGTGATAAACGTTGCTGTGGAATCCATCATGCTCAGGGCCATGTTCATCTTTCCTGTTACCTGGTGATGACACTTTGGCTCTTTCATTCCAACGAGCACTGTTGATTTGAGGAGTTTTGAATCCGCTGAATGGAACAGCTGATCTACCAGTCAAGGCAGAGTTGAAGTTGTGAAACGTATCCTGTGCGGCTAATTGAATGGTTAGTCAATGATCAAGAGCCAACTTTGAAAACACAAACATTCAATGGTATGTAGATTCTTACAGATCTCATTCTCCAACAGATACTCTGGGGAGTCTGTGTATTTTGAGGAGTCTTCGTCTTCATCTTCGTCAGTGTCTGTCTCAGTATTGAGCTCAAGGTGATCTTCTTCTCTATCTCCAGAGTAGTTGCCTTCACCTTTCCTTCTACTGGAGGTTACGCCTTTCTGGGGAGAGGGTAAATGAGGCATGTTCTGAGGTTGTATCTGAAGAACCAGTGTGTAGTATGTCTCAAAATGTCTTGGGAGTCCTAAAAATTAGCAGAAAGTGGATGTATGAAATAGCATTTGGTTAGTTCATTGTATTTTTTGATATGTTTGGGCTGAACTTATAATTCCAACTTCAATCACAAAACCAGGAGTTTTCCTTGGATTTTCATATAATTATATTTGCGATCGGCGGCTAATTTTTTGTTTTTTTATAAACAGAACAAAGTAGATTGTATGACATAAATAACTATAAATGTCCAAAAAGGGCAATAATAATTAGTACAAAACGGTCCAAATAGCACTACTTTTTTTCTCATTTCAATAGCCGTTTGTATCAGTCTCAGCATATATGTTTGTTAAGAATGAACCAGACTGAATGCTGCGACGTGATATGAGGGTAAACCCCATGCATCGTAGTGAGCATTGCGGACATGTCCATCCATATTTCTGTGAATAACCGCACCCTGTATCATCAATGAATCGGGATGGAAATTTTTGTTATGTTTGATTAGTTGTTGTTTTGTGAATATTCACAAAAAGAAATAGCGCGGAAAATTTTGGGTCCAAAAAAAAATCAAAACGCTAACAACGCAAGCTGACTCAGCAAACCCGTCACGTGCGCGCTCACGTGCACAGCGAAATGCACAGTTACATCATTATCTTGAACGCACGTCAAAGCCGGGTAACCTTTTGTCCCAAAACGTAAAAAATCAAAATTCCAAATTAGGAAATAATTTGGAATCGAAATCGAAATCGAAAAATTACAAATGAAACGAAATAATTAGAAATGATTGGATCATTGAATTGAGCTATAAAACAGAAATAAACAAAAGAAAACAACTGAGAACAGTTACCTAATAATTAGATTGTTAGTAGTTAGTAGTTAGTAGTTCGAACTTGGTAAATAGAGATCCGGATCTGAAATAATGGAAATTAATAATGAATGAATGTAAGTTTGATTTGAGTTGATTTGAGTTGAATTGATGGAAGATTGAGCCTAGTGAAATAGTGTTAGTAATCTGTAGAACAGTTAGGAAGAGCCAAGCAAACCTTTAACATACCTTATCATTCAAGCGACTTGAACGAATCTTGAAAGGAGAGCTTGGTGACAAAGAAACAAAAAGAGGAAACGATAGTTTCAAAGCTTCGATTGAACCTGATAAAGAATGTTAGTAATCTGAAAAGAAAGAACAAAGAACTTCTTCAACATACCTGAATATTCAAACAACACTTGACAGCGATGTCAAGAGAGACCAGCAGTACCAACGGTAATAGCAGCGGAACGACAAAGATCTGAGATGGTGACAGCAGCAACAGAAGTAGTGGACCTTGATGTTAACAACTTAAATCGACTTGGAAATACCAGCAATGGTCATTAGTGTTAGCTCTTGAAGATCCTTGAGATCTGATGATGGATGGAAGAAGAAGAAAAAGTGGTTGGAAAGAAGTTGAAAAGAAACAGGATTTGTTCTTCCTTTTATATTTGAAATCTGGATTTCCAAAAATTTGACAAAGACTTTTTTTGGGGGGAATTTGAAATCTGTGGCGCGTCAAGTTTGTTTACTTTATTGTTTTGATTTGTTTACTATTCCATAGAGTTACCTGGACAACACGGTACAAATTTGAAATTTTCTTGCGTTGACGGTTTGTTGCCCTGGTATTTTTTGTTTTCGGTGCCGCCGGTGCCCACGTTGCGTGATTACGAAAATTAACTGTAAACAAACAGATCTTAATCTCCCAGCGTAGTGACCAATAAAATGACAGTCTGGCTGGGATATTAACTTGCATGATGCATGTTTGTTTGTTTTGATTTCGATTTCGCGCGCTTGCATGATCACCATTTTGAATTTCTTTCCGAAAAAAACTGCACACCCGGAAT
>JAKTWX010000010.1:75733-96452 GCA_030582275.1 Waltiozyma pijperi
GTTTGTTTTCATCTCTTTGCTTCTTATCCAGAGCACCGATTCTTCCAAACAGAGAATTACTGTTTAATTTCTTTTCTGGACTGGCTGTTCTGGCAGGCGTGGGGGCACTTGAAAACCCCAATCTTGCAGCAAGAGTATTACCAGCGGCAGTAGGCGGTTCACGTTCATACTCGATCTCTCTTTCAATTAGCTCTTTAGACTCCTCGCCTTCCTCTGATTCCTCTTCAGATTCTTTTTCGGCCTCCTCCTTCAACCTTCTGGCCTCTTCTTCCAATCTTCTAGCTTCTGTCAATTTCCTTTCTCTCTCAGTTTTGTCTCTTCTTTCTCTGTCAGATCTTTGATGTTGTTCCTCCAACGCATTGGTGGATATGGCAAACTGAATAGAAGTTTCAGCAGATATCTTTGGCTGTCGAGTTCTTGTTTGATTCTGAGCGGTGTTAAGCGAGTTTTGAACTAGTCTAGGGACTTTCTTGGTTTCTTCTGCTGGGGCCTTCACGTTTTCTCTTTCTTCAGAAGATTCGGTGGTAGCAGCCCATTTAGAAGCTAAAGGTTGTCCTTTTTGAGAGATATTATTAGCCTTGTTAATGGCCTTCTGTCTTAGCAACTCTTTCAGCTCTTTCTTCTTTCTAGCAATCTCGTCTTCAGCAGCAGCCTTTGATTGTGATGTTGCGTCTGTGGACCATTTGGAAGCTAAGCCAGTCATAGTAAATATTCTTGGATGATCAATAGGAGACTTGTTGCTTCTGAACGCTACAGTATTAATGATACCGACTATAAGCTGATATAGCGCTTTCTTTTTGTGGATTATCTGTAGCTGTGCGGCGCGCGCCGGCAAAAGTTGAAACCAATATCTGTACGGCCTAGCTAGTATAGTAGTTTCAACTTTGGCCAATGCATTGCTCTCAACTCTCAACCCTATACGCTAAACGTGTACACGACAATGATCTGGATTGATAAATAATAAATAAATAAATAAATAAATAAATATATTATGCTGTAAGACAAACCTATACAAACAACAACTTATGCATGTTCTGTGAAATGAAACCTGTAACCCAAAATAATATGACCTAATTATGTCACTAGTTAAACCTTGTCTTCCGAAGCAGTCTCAAAAGTTTCTGTTCTGATCTTAGATGGATCGACTTCACCGTGAACTTCTTCAGAAATTTGTTCTAAAGTCTTTCTCTTGGTTTCTGGAATCAACAAAGAGGTGAAGACACCAACCAACATGAACAAGGCAAAGATTTCCATAACGTGTGGTAACCAACAGTTCTTCTTGTCCTTTGGACAGTTGTGGTTGATCAAAGTACCTAAAGCGGTTTGAGCAATGATGGCACCAACCTTACCACAGGCAGCAGAGATACCGTGAGCAGTAGATCTGTATCTGGTTGGGTAACATTCACCTGGAACAATGAAGGTGGTAGAGTTTGGACCGAAGTTTTGGAAGAATTGAGCAATAATGTACAAACCTAACAAACCGTGGGAAGATAACTTGTGGTAACCGAAGCCAATACCACAGAAAATGATAGTCAAGATAATGAAACCACCAATTTGAATTGGCTTACGACCAACAGTATCGACAGTAGCAACGGTGAACCAGTAACCTGGAATGGTACCAGCACAAATCAAAATCAAGTTACCGGCAGCAGTGTTGTATAAGGAGCGGTAGACATTCTTAGAGGAAGCGTAACCAATGGTTTGTAAGATAACAGCAGAGTTCAAACCTAAACCATAGTAAGCAACATCTAACATGAACCAGGAACCAGCAGTACCGATTAAGATCTTCATGTGCTTCCATTGGGAGAAGTGGCGACAGAAATCAGAGAAAGAAGCCTTTGGTGGTTGGATAACTTCGGCCTTGACTCTTTCAGAGACTCTTAATTGTTGAACAGCAGCATCTTCAGCGTTACCTAAGTCACCAGCGGCGAACTTGGCAGTATCAGCAGCGGCCTTTTCAATATCGTATTCGACATCTAAGGTGTATCTTGGGGATTCTGGAATGGTCAATCTGAAGTATAAAGAAATGGCACCTGGAACACAACCGAAACCGATCAAAATTCTCCACATTTGATCACAAGCCTTAATACACTTGTAACCACATTCAGAGGCACTGTTGGCGTTGATTAAAGAGTCCTTGTAACCAGCAACACAAATAATAGCAACGATACCACCGAATAATTGACCCCAACCTTGGTTAGCGAAAACGGCACCCATGATGGCACCTCTCCACTTGGTGGTGGCAAATTCAGAGGAGATAACAGAGGACATTGGGTAATCACCACCGATACCAATACCTTGGACGATTCTGAAGAAAGTTAAAAGAGCAGTGAAGTTGATGGCTGGGGAAGCACCAATGACACATTGACCGATGGTTGCGACAATCATAATAATCAACTCAGTACCGTAAATTCTCTTACGACCAAAGTAATCGGCTAAGAAACCGAAACCTAATTGACCAATAACAGTACCGACAGAGGTGGAGACCTTCAACAAGGTTTGTTCTGGAGATGGGATGGAACCGTTCTTCCAGAAGACATAGGCCATCATGGAGATAGCTAAGTTAATAGCGAAGATATCGTAAGCATCAGTCATGAAACCAACACCTGCAACAGTGATGGCTCTGACGTGGTACCAACCAAAACTGGCTTGGTCGATCTTTTCTAAAGCCAATCTTCTTCTTTCTAATGGATCTTCAATGTGGGAGAAATCGTTCAAGAAGTTGTGGAAAGCAGCGTTACCACCAGCAGTCTTGGCACCGACTTCGGCTGGGTTCTTAATATCAGACATGACTTGTTTGTATTGATGCTACACAAAACATTAGTCATTGCTTTTTATGACATATCTTAGATGGAAACATGGGGGGCTTCTATTGTATTTATATATTGGGGATTTATAAGGACGGCCCCGTCCTGGTTCGCAGCCGGTTTATATGGTGTAGGTTCGCGAGCGTGTGGCTGTTAGCGTTCCACGTGCGCGCGTAATAAGGAAAGCCTACAGCTTTGTACTATACGGCGGGCGCCGGCCGGTATAAATTATTGTATGATATTTCACGAGTTATAATTTGCTATGCTAATTCCCAAAATATTAATATTTTATAAGCTGACCAGAGGTGACATCCGCTAGGGGCTGTAGAGGCTGGAGTTCAGCTAATGGCTATAGGCAGCTAGCACTCTGAACTCAATTCCGTAACCGTTGAAAACGTGCTCTTCAGCGTCTAATTTCTGTTGAAATTCAAGTAATTAGCTTGAACATATTCACTTTTTGAAAATTCTACCCTTTCCAATCTTTTTTGACACCAAACTTGACAGTTATATATTTCTGCAACTGAACTCCAAACTTCGTAGTACCTACATTTATATGCTCGAACCCTTTGTTCAATCTCCAGTTTACAGCTGTCAAGTTACACTGAAATGTCTTTGTTCAGCTTAGCTCATACGACCGTTTTGCTAAATTGGGTTATTCAAAAGCAATTGGAAGTCTTGATTTGTCTTAAAGTCAAGTGACATAATTAAAACTTCAATTTACCCAAGATCAGGTTGCTTTTCTCGGTCTCCCACGTGTGACACCCTCCATCAATTAAATTGGAAAATCGTGCATGATCATACATAGCTTTGCGTTTCGCGTCTCGCGTCTCGCGATCTATAATATTTTATGTAAGCAGTCTGAAATATAATTTGAAGTTTCGACACACGTTCTATCTTCACAAGCTTCTATTTTATTAAATTAGTACAGCTAGTGTCCAACTATGATCTTATATCAAACACCAATACTACTTAGATGTCTCTAAATAGATAGTAATTGTTTCTCTTATCATTGTTGTTTATAGTAGGGTGTAGATATTGAACATGTATAAAGAAGGCTTTTCCTGATGATGAAAAATCTTGGAAGATCGGTACTATGATAATATTAATCTTAAATCTTTGCATCTCTCGAATCATCGATCGATACGTTTTAGATAACAGACTTCTGTGCCTGTCCATTGTCTCCGGTTTCGACCACTGGGCAATCCATGGGCCCAGGAAGGTTCTATGTTCTATGATATTTTCATGAGCTTGGGGTCATATAATATAACTAAGGAGAGGTAATTTAGACAGCTGCTTTAAATTGAAATATTCTGAAATTTTAGAGCTGACATCCCAATTTACGGATCCACGATCTTGATTCGTCACATTATAAAAAGCATGGTTCTCAAAGAGTTGAACAAAAACGTAGCTGCTTCTTATAAGCACGACGACAACCAATCATATTATTGATAACTGATCTTGAGTATAAAATATTATTTCATGATTTAATCTGCACTCTACACCTATGGTATCTCAGCTAAAAGTCAAGCGGTTACTGCGTTGTCTATAATATTCCGCATCAGCCTTAACCTAATTTAAATAAGTGAAGATTTCGATGTCATTATAGCCGACTCTTGAAGTTTGAACCCAGAATATGAATTAATCTGGTCTACCGTATATCAGGGTGGCTCGGGAATCGGCCCTCGGGACCTTTGGAATCGTAAATATGGGGATATGGGGTACGAAGTTCCATGTACGTCATATATACTGGAAATGTAGACTTCGGGAAGTTTTTGGACAACTAATTAGACGCATTTGCTCGCATGAGTATGCAGATTTTTGTCTGTGTGTGTGTTTTTCTTTTCCTCCTCTAACTAGTAGTAACTAAATCACAAAAACAAAAAAAATTAATGGTACTAGTTGTTGCACCCTTGAACCCCGTGTTAAACATACTTTTACTCACCATCATTAGCGAAGACTGAAGTACACGCATTTTCCCGAATCCCAAATTAAACTTCATTTGTAGGTTTTTTTATGATCATGTGGGTTACTAATATATAAATAACTATAAATGACTCAAAACGGCAATTACCATTTTCAAAGAATGATTAGAACCTGCTCTTGAAGATCTCTTCATAATTAAACTAGAACAGTTTCAAATAGAACACAAATCTTTTACTTTCAATGGGATTGTTCCAATCGAATAATATGGTTTGTTGAAAATGAGATAGATCGAATGCTGCGTGATATGAGGAATAACCCCATGCATCTTGTTGAACATTGCAGACAGACTCATTCATATCTCTTCAATTGACTTCACCCTGTATCCTCAAATAATCAAAATGTGTAATGGACAGCTCTGTTATGTTGTGTGTTCTTTATGTTCTGATGAGTTTCAAAGTGTGTGTTTCGATGAGTTTCAAAGATCAATTTCTATTTACAATTGTACAATCACGTGATTTCAAAAGAATCAAGCAGCCAAAAATTAGTTTTTGTGCACGCGCGCACGTGTAGGTGTTAGCATTTTAACTTGAGTCTTGACTCTTCAATGTTCAATGTTCAAAGTTCATGTGAAGTTTAAACACGTCGATCCCGAACTTTCAGGGACGTCGTACCTTCCTCTCAGTTTATATTAACAGTCTGGCTATCCAGTACATTGTACAGCACTACGTTCTCTATCATGTCCACCTCAGATTACGAAGTTCTGAATGATCCAGAAAGTCAAAAGGACGTTTCTGGCTGCTCATCGTTTTTCAAAAGAATCTTCACCTTTGTCATCTGTCTGCTATCAGGTCTAGCTTTGTTCTATCTCATAATAGTTCTTCCATTAACAAATGTCAACGTACTCCCAGTGCTAAAGAAAATTGAGTCCCTCAATATCAAATTGATACCTACCAAATCAACATCTTTCAAAGACGACGAAACCATCTACAAGTCCGAGAAGTACATCACCAAGACCAAATGGGAGGAACTACACCCCGAAAGTGCAGTTGAAATGGAAAGATTGATCATCATTGGTGATGTACATGGCTCCTTGCAGTATCTAAAGAACCTTCTTGCCAAGGTGGGCTTCAACAAGGACAAGGACCAAGTCATCTTCATGGGTGATCTCATAACTAAAGGAGATAAAAGTATGGCTACCTTGGATTACGCTATGGAGAACAGCTTTAAGGGGGTTCTCGGGAATCATGAGCTCAACGTTCTCTCCAAATACATTAGCAACAGAGATATTCAGTTCGATGACAATGATGTCTTTAGATTACCAAAGTCCAAATATGGTTTTGATGACGAATCCATTCTCTCAAGGAAGCTCAACTCGTCACACATTGAATATATTTCAGCATTACCCTTCACCATGGACTTGGGTCTGGTGCCACATACTGACGACAATGGAAACTTTTTGACTGCTAAGGAAGGTCTTGCTGACCATATGGGTGTTCCGAATCCCAAAGCTTCATTAGACACGATAAACGTTGGAGAGTGCCTTGCGATTGAAAAGGACTGGTATGCTCCTTATAATAAAGTCATGAGATCCAAGGCTAAGCCTACTGTTGTTTTCTACGGCCATCATGCCGGTAAGGGTTTGAATATTAGAGAGTTCACAAAGGGTTTGGATTCTGGATGTGTTTATGGTGACCAGCTCAGTGCTATCGTTGTTTGGACAGAGACTATTGTCAATAAGAAAGAAATGGATCTTATTGTCTACAAAAGCGAATTGGTTCAAGTCGAGTGTTCTTTATAGCTGCTGGACCTTTAGAATTCCTGTGATCCGTGGGCGTGGGGTAAGTTTTGTGTGTAGAAGTTGCAACTTGCCAGATCACATGACGACAACAGACCACAGAAATACATAGCAGAGACAAACACGACGTCATACACGTATACATTTCTCGTAAATTGATCGTCGGGTGAATAGTAGTCCGCAATCTTCGGGTTTCGGATCTATTTGAATTTTGCGGTATGCCGATCACCAAATTATTCCCGATTTCGAAGTTATTCGTTTGAGATCTGGGATCAAGTACTGGTCAACTTATAAACAGGTCACCTCAAAATTTCATTTGAGATCTGTAGCAGCTATAGAATATCAAATATGGTCAGAGGTACAACCTGGTGCTATACACAAGAGCCAATTCATTAAATCGTTACTGTTAGGATTCGTTTGAATTGTGTAGAATTCTCATTCAAAACATTTGAACTCGAAATGTGAGGAAGATTCTGGTTAACTTCTCAGGCTAGACATCCCGCTTCATGTACTCAATTCTCGCACGTGGAAGTTGAAACTTGGAAATGGTTGTACCCTGAACAAAATTGAAGAGATCTACTTATACGCATATACCACTCAGGTCTGTATCTAATTTATATGTGGTTGTGTAAATCGTTTCCAAATTGTTGGTCAAATCAGCTCACACTGCACTGTCGGTTGATCAATTAATTTTCAAGATCTTGGGTTTGCGGATCTTCATGCAGCTTAACGCAGCGGCCAAGTGTCTTTCTGCAAGATTTAGTTGACACAAATGCAGATTTCAATTTCCGACGGTTGAACTTTGAAATATCTGGGTCTGGAAGCTGGAATCTGGAATCTACTTCATTGTAGACAACCAAAATAAAGAAATAGGCCTTTAAGCTGAGTTTCAATCATTATAATTAGTGGGCTGTAACATGTTACTTTATTGTAATTTGTGAGTTTGTGTCAGTCTCCTATGTTGATTATTGCTCTTTGGATTTTGACCCCTGCAGAGCTGCATATCTCCTTTTTTTGGAAAATTGATAGGCAATACATTTACTTTATTTTTAGCCTCCTCTAAGTTCGGAGAGCCAATGGAAATGGTTCTAGAGTGCTCGTTCAGGTCGAATGATTGAGTGATTCTTGATTACTTCCCAGGTATAAAAAGTGGATCGTTCCTCTCCTTTTTGTGCCATCTTTCAAAACATGTGCTCTCTTTTCTATTCATCAACAAGTCCCATAAAGATCTTGCCCTTGAACAAAACAGAACTATGCAAATCATCAACTTACCTACCGCTGTCTTGGTTTTCTTGGCCGCTGCTGCTGAAGCTACGACATGTACTATTACCAATTCCAATCTCTCTAAGCTTTCCAGCTTAAAGTCCTCATGTTCTAACATCATCATTGATGGTGTTACCGTTCCAGCTGGTACCACTTTAGACTTGACTGATTTAAATGATAACACCGTTGTTACTTTCCAAGGTACAACCTCCTTCGAGTACAAGGCTTGGGATGGTCCTTTGATCTCAGTCTCTGGTAAAGCTATTACTGTCACTGGTGCTACTGGTAACGTCATTGATGGTAACGGTGCCAAATATTGGGATGGTAAAGGCTCAAACACTGGTGGTTCCGTTAAGCCAAAATTCTTTTCTGCTCACTCTTTGACTGGTAACTCCGTTATTTCATACTTGAACATCAAGAACTCTCCTGTCCAGATGATGTCTATTTACCAAAGTAGCTACTTGACTGTTGAGCATATCAACTATGACAACTCTGCCGGTGATGTTAACTCTCTTGGTCACAACACTGACGCTTTTGACATTGGTGCTTCCGATCACATCACTATCGAGAACTCAATTGTTAAAAACCAAGATGACTGTTTGGCTATTAACTCCGGTACCAACATCAAATTCTTGGGCAACCAATGTTCTGGTGGTCACGGTATCTCTATTGGTTCAGTCGGTGGTAGATCCGACAACATTGTTCAAGATGTCACTGTTTCCGGCTGTTCCGTTACCAACTCTCAAAATGGTATTAGAATCAAAACCGTGTCTGGTGCCACAGGTAAGGTTGACACCATCACTTTTGAAGACATCACTATGTCAGAAATCTCCAAGTATGGTATCGTTATTGAAGGTGACTATGAGAACAGTAAGCCAACTGGTACCGCTACTGGTGGTGTTCCAATTACCAACTTGGTTTTAAACAAGGTCACTGGTACTGTTAAGTCTACTGCTCAAGACGTTTACATTTTGGTCAAGAACGCCTCTTCTTGGTCTTGGTCTGGTGTCTCTATTTTAGGTGGTAAGATTACCAAATCCTGTAGCGGTATCCCTTCTGGTTCTGGTGCTAAATGTTAATTGGTCTGGTAACCTAGTTCAAGGTTTACACATAGAGCTTCGAGCTCTTCAAAAAAAAAAAAACGTCAATTATATTATCCACAGGTCTTGGATCAATATGTATACGATTATAAATAAATAAAAGAAATATGTCTTTTTCTGATACACTTATTGGGTAGCTTCAGCGACTTCTGAAACTGGCTCAGCTTCAATTTCTTCGACATGTTGAACGACTTTGACAGTTTCAGCTTCAGTTTCAGTTTCAGTTTCAGTTTCTATTTCTTCTTGGCCTGTTTCCTTCCCAGTCTCAACTTCTTCCTCTTCCTCTGGAGAGATACTTTCTGCGGTTGATTCAGGAGCTTCTTCGGAGACAGAGACTAGTTCAGTGTTGGCTATGCTTGAGGTCACTTCACTGACAATATCACCATGTTCAATAAAAACTTGTTTCACAACCTCAATGACAGTTTCAGTGGCTGTTGATTCGACTAATGAAACTTCAGTTTCAGCGGTTTCAGATTCAATGGACGATAAAGTTGGCTCGACGGCTCTCTCAATCACAATGTCAGAGGCAGAGATGGTTGAGATTTGCTCGGTTGGGATGGTGGTTTCAGGCAAAGAAGACACTTCTGGAGAGGCTTCGTTGTATGGAACGAAAGAAATGTTGCCCTGTTCGTCCATTTCCATTGGCTCGTCGAACAAATAATGGATCCACAAATGGATTTGGTACCATTGGTCCGGCGTGATGTTTGCCTTCAAGAAGTAGTAGATCATGGAGAGAATCAAAGCAACAAAGGAGTAGTACAACCAGGTCATTCTGTTTCTGATACCTGAAGGAACTTCGTAGATGTTGACAGTGGAAGCAGCACTGGAGGATAAAAGATACTTCCCGCTTGGAGAGAACTCGACGTTTGTGATGGCGAACTTGTGGACATTCTTCAAGGTCTTGAGCACGTAGAAATCGTCAGCAGATAGGATCATAATGGAGTTGTCGTTACCAGCAACGGCAATTAGGTCATCGTTAAAAACATCCAAGGAGGTTATCTTAGATATTTTGTTGCTGATGATCTTGGCCTTACCGAATCTCAGCTCAAAAGCTTCTTCTGAGTCGACAACCAATTGTAAAAGCAAAGAGCTCTTCATGGAATTCAAACTGACAGCAATGTAAAAGGCAGAGTCCGAGGAAAACTCGATCTTGGAGTAAGAGTAGTTTCTAGGAGAGTTGTGATACTTGATCTGCTCATCCGTTTCTATGTTCAAGACGTGGACCTCGCGGTCTGTGATGTAAGCAACTAGCTTACCGTTTGGACTGACAGCGACGTCTTTGACTTCCTTTTCTTCAACTTCGATCGATTTGATGAGCCTCAAGTCTTGATCGACGACTCTGACAAAACTTGGCTTTTTTCTGGAGGACAACACGGCGATCACTGAGCTATCACTGGATGAGGAAATGGCCTTCTGGTAAATTAGGGGATCTTTTGAGTTTTCAAGGTCAACAGATAAATTGAAAGAAATGTTTTCTTCATCTCCTGTAAGTTTGAACTTTCTTAAATGCTTGTTCTCACCAATCTTAATATTATCTTCGATGTCGTTGATCCCCACAACTATATCACCTTTCTCATTGACGACTAACCCGGTTGCAGAGTCCCCCTTGAACTCCAATTCGTTAATGATACTGAGGGTTGGGTGGCCCTTTGCACCACCAATCTTGACACGTGAGACTTTGTTTGGAATACCGTTGTTACCTTGACCGCCACCGCCGGCAACGATGAAATGGTGGTCATCTTGGAAAGCAGATCCATAGACTGGGAACTGTAATTGCAATTGAGCAGACATCTGTGTTTTACTGGCTTTTTTCAACCTAAATCTTTAGAGTGTTTGTTGTTTTCTTTCATGAAACCAGTGTTTTTGAAATGTCTTGAATTTTAGTTTTGTAGCCGCCGTCGCCTTTTGAAGCCGCACAGGTCGCGCGACCGCCACAGTCGGCCACGGTCCAAGTGCCACAATCAGAAAGATAAGGCCGGAGCGCGCTTCAATGTGTAATTCTAAAATGAAATCTGTAATATCACCAGTCATAGTACTTGAACCATATCTGAAAGTGCAACATCCAGTTCTATTGAATACCACATAACCACTTATGACTGTTCCAAACTTCCCAAAATCGATGAAAATTCTTTCCATTCAATCACATGTCGTTCATGGCTACGTTGGAAACAGAGCTGCTACATTTCCATTACAGTTAAGGGGTTTTGATGTTGACGTCCTCAACACTGTTCAGTTCTCCAACCATCCAGCTTATGGCTCCTTTAAAGGTACAAGATCCACAGTAGAAGAAATAAAAGATGTCTATTTGGGGCTCTGTGAGATTGGTTGTGAATATGACGCCGTTTTAACAGGATACGTTCCAAACGATGATGGTTTGAAAACTGTCAATGAAATTTGTTCAGAGATCTGTTCTAAGGACAAGAACACCAAATGGTTCTTAGATCCAGTCCTAGGGGATAATGGCAGACTCTATGTCAGTGAGGGAAATGTTCAGACTTACAAAGACATCCTACACAACGGTTTGATAACCCTTGTGACCCCAAACCAGTTGGAATTGGAAGTATTGAGCGGCAAAAAGGTAACTGATCTTGAATCTTTGAAGGTCGCTGTGGATACATTCAATGAGACTTATAATATTCCAAATGTCGTGGTAACAAGTGTCAAACTGGATAATGAGCCAACTCATTTTTACAGCATTGGGTCCGTTAGAACAACAGATGGAACTTATAAGACTTTCTATTTCAAAATCCCAGTTATTCAAGCTAGCTTTTCAGGGAGCGGTGATTTGTTCTCAGGATTGTTGGCCGTCAATTATTTCAAGTATAGTGAGAGATATCCAGAGCCAGTTAATGATTCAACTTCTTTAGAGGCTATCCCATTGTTTCACTCTTTGAATGAAGTCATCTCTATTGTTGATAAGGTCCTCCAAATCACTTACGATTATGAAGTTTCCAAATACAAAGGGCTTGAAATTCCATCAAACTTGAAAATTAATGATCTCAGGATTATTCAAGCACAGAAATATTATTTAGAAGACATGGCTAATTTCAAGGGTACCCTTTTATGAGTATGAGGCAATAAAGTCCTTGGGACCACAGAACTCATACAGAAAATGATAAGGTAATTAAAGCATACACAAGGTAGATGTTATTCTTGAGTTTTTACCAGGAATATCTGGCGTGCTATATATTTTTGTTAGGAAAATGACGAATTTGTTTAATTATGAAGAGATCTTCAAGAGCAGGTTCTAATCATTCTTTGAAAATGGTAATTCTATTAACTCTTGCGTTTCTCAATTGAATTAACTCATGGCCGTGGATTGTTTTGGAATTTACATTTATAAGACACATTGATTTTAATTCTTATACCGTGCGCGTAAACCACATCACAGCGACTGCAGGGATGCAATGTCCATGTGGATAAAACTTTTCACTCTGGACATCTCTAAACCCATACGACATACATATACTAGTTAGATATAATAACATAATGGCTCCCTCACACTTAACCACCCACGAGGACTCAGAACAAGAATAAATATATCTTAAAAGTGGATCTGAAAGTCACGTGCTGTAGTCCTGCACGTAATAGCAAACAGGGAAATTTTCACACCTGTCTGCCTGGCTGGCGCAATCGGTAGCGCGTGAGACTCTTATTGTCATCTCAAGGCTGTGGGTTCGAGCCCCACGTCGGGCATTTAATTTTTTAGCTTTCAGCTGTCGATTCATGCGTTGTCAACTTGTCTGCAATTAATTGAACTAGAATATATTATGTATCGCAAAACAGTAAAATCTCAAGGACAGGCGTGCTTTAGATATTTTTTATAATTGCACCTTTACTAAATTATTATTCAACATATAGCGCCGTTGCTCTGGAATATCTCAATTGCTGATTGAAAATAAATTTGCCTCTTAATAAACCGGCCTATGCCTATTCAAACCCTAAAATGTCATTTTATAACTGAATGCACTAGTATATTTTTGATCCATATTTATATTTCATAATTCCACCTCTGTCCGATTCTCAGCTGGTTTATGCGACAATTAACTTTAATTTCCATTATAATTTGGCGCTCAAAACGTCTTTGCTGGAGTACGGGCAAGCCGATATTAAATAATTATATTTATTTTTAAATAATATTGAAAAATATTTTAATTAATAAAATATATTATTAATAAATAAATTACATAAATTTTTAAGATTAATTTGACCAATATTATAATATAATATATATAAATATTTGACCTTCAGTTAGATAAACGTACTTTAAAACTAATTATTCCAAGAGTTACACTTCTTCACTTTTTTCCGTTAACTGTTGATCAACCCCTTCCTCCGCCAGCTGCCGTGTATTTATTTCAGCGCTAGTGCTTCATTATTGTTCTATATTTCTCATTCACAATTGTAAACCAGCGAGCCACATATTAATAAAATAGTCTTCGAATCCAGCGCGTTCGATATCTTAACCGACAAGTACTTTCAAATATTAATGGGTAAGCTAGGGCCCCTAATTCTCTCTATTACTTTGTTCTTTCCTTCTTTTATCAGATTTTTTTTGATAGATTGGTTAGGACGTACTACTAGGTTAACTCAATGCTTATTACTCATGATCCGAACTTTTTTTTTTTTAACTAAAACGAATTTGGATTACAAAAACAGACAGACACACCTAAACAAAAGACTATAACTAACTTAGAACCAATATATATATATCTTAAAAGTAGATTGATCAAATCGAAACATGCTAGACGTAGTTTGAAACCCATATAAGGCACCCGATTTCAAAACCGTGTTTCTGATCAGCATAGAGAAAGTAAGCCTAGGAATGTCTTTAATAATATGATCCAGCATTGGGTGCTAACGTGAATTTGACTGTCAAGAATTGACGGGCGTGTGGCGTAGTTGGTAGCGCGTCTGCTTAGCATGCAGAAGGTCTCCGGTTCGACTCCGGACTCGTCCATTCTTTTTTATAGATTTTTTGGAATCTGTTTCTATCTTGATTAAACTTTCGATGGCGATTGCTAAAATAAAATACACAACTTATATTATATCAAAATTATTTATCATTACACATCATGATTCATGGTTGTTTTTGAGAGTTCAGTTTCTTGAAATAACTCTTGATCTCAAAGTTTGTGAATATGACGTAGAAAGGAACAATAAGACTCAATATGAAGCCCAAAATAATCTGAACAAGACCAAGACATTTAGGACTGAAACCAAGCATAGAACAGCTCAAAATCCAGCCAATGACATCAGTGAAGATTGTTTCATAACCCCTATCCAAAAACCATAAAACATTATTTGTACAGGACTCAACTGAGACAGCATTAGATGGACCTTCGATTTGTTTGGTGATTTCAGGTTTGGTCTTCTCTTCTTCAGCGAAACCCTCACTTGCGAAATTGCCTGGGTACACAGTGTGTACTTTGATGTTATAAGGAAGAGTTTCATTTCTGATGATATCAGCTAAAGATCTTAAAGCTGCCTTCAAAGGAGCATACTGAGCATAGCCGATGAATGGATAAATTGCCAAAACTGAAGAGCAGAATATGAAATGTCTAGTGTGATCTGGCGATTGAAGCTTCATTTTGGACAGAGCAGCATGGGAGAAGTTTAATGCTGTGTTATAATTGATATTGACACCATTTGAAAGCTCACGTGGCGTTAGATCTAAGAAAAGCTTAGGAACAGAAGAACCAGCACAGAAGAAGACTATATCAATGGCATCCAATGATTCCACAATCTTAGCACATGTTTCGTAGTTGGCCAAGTCACCAGTAGCGTAGTCTATGACTTGTGAATCTGAGATCTTGAAAGGTTCAATATAATTGACTGTCTCTTGAAGTTTGGACTCTGTTCTTGCAACAATGATGACTTTGGCAGCACCTCTGATGATAAGCTGTTTGGCTAGCTCGGCACCTAGGCCTTGAGAACCACCAGTGACAACAGCAGTTTTGTCCTTGGCGTCGAATTGATTAGAAAAGAAGACCATAATTGATGACTTTGGGATGAATCAATAATGTAAACCGCTCAGAGATCATGATCCTTTTGATTTAGTTAGATGCTAGATTATAGTGCCCGCATTAAATTTCTAAAAATCGCCGCGCGTCAGCTGAAAGATAGAAATGTATCAAATTAATTATTACACGTTAGGGCGAACTTTCACATTTGCCACCAAAGTTGAAACTTCTTGTACAATCACACCAACGCTAACCAACTAAGATGTCCTTCAATTACGACGGTGGTGCCATTGCCAAGGATGAATGTTTTTTCTGTTTCGAAGACCAATTTGGGCCATCAGGCCTTTTCATTTCCCCATCTTCTAAGAAGGCCTATTGTTTAACTCACTTGAAGTCCCACTTCAGCCATCATCCAGAGGATAAGATCTACCTCAATTTACGCAAAACTAGAAAGGAGCCGAAGCAGAAAGATGTCAAGATTATCAAACTTGAAATCAAACAACAATTGGATTCTGATTTATACGACGTTCACCAACAATTACTCAGTTACAATGGGGAAAGCATCTCCCCAATTGAAAACATTGATGAGGCCACTCAAGCCAACATTACCAGAGTGGTCAACTCAAGCTCCAGTGAAACCGCCAATGACATCAAAGCCTGGCAGCAGGAATTCAACCAATGCGAGCATACCATTGAGTTTCAACAACAACCAATTGAAAACATTGATCTTACAAAATGTGGTGCATGTGAATTGAAGGAGAATTTATGGATTTGTTTGACCTGTGGTACCTTAGGCTGTGGGAGAGCTCAATTCGGCGGTGTTCCTGGTAACACACACGCCCTATCCCATTACCAGGAATCAGGTCATCCTATTGCCGTCAAGCTGGGGAGTTTGTCTAAGGATGTTATGGACGTTTACTGCTATCAATGTGATGACGAGATTGTTTTCCCAAGAGCTCCTGCATTATTGAAGACGTATGGCATTGATGTTTCCAGCTTCGTCAAGACTGAGAAGTCTCTTGTTGAGTTACAGATTGAACAAAATGTCAACTGGGATTTTAACTTGAAGAACGACAAAGGCGAAGACTTACCAGCTGTCTTTGGTCAAGGCCTAACGGGGCTAAAGAACTTAGGTAACTCTTGTTATCTAGCCTCAGTGGTCCAAACTCTCTTCTCCATGGATGAATATAGACACAATTTCAACAAGGATCCCGTCACATTTACACAAGAGGACCAAGAAGACCTAGCGTTCCAATTGAGCAAGATTTCACAGGGTTTAGTGTCTGGAGTTTACTCCAAGCCATCCCAAGAGGACGACTCTGGTTATCAAGCAGGTATCCCACCACGCTCTTTGAAGACGCTAGTTGGTAAGAACCACGAAGAGTTCAGCTCAATGAGACAACAAGATGCATTTGAATTTTGGAACTACCTGCTTGATAAGGTTGATAAATTGGATCCCGAATTAAATGATATCTTCCGTTTCATCAATGTGGAGAAGTTCAGCTTAGGCGACAACAAAGTTAAGTTTAAGTCCCAGGTCAATGAGAACCTCACACTTTCGACAATGAACGAGCTCGAAGAAACCATCAATGAGAAGGGTGAGCCTATTAAAGCTTACAAAAGAGAGGACTTCCTTGATTTATTACTACAATATTTGACTCCAGAGGAAATCGAATTAGGAGGCAAGCAAATTCAAAAGACAAACTTTTTCAAAACTTATCCAAAGTACCTTGTCACAGCCATTCAAAGAATTCAATTACAAAACTGGATCCCTGTTAAGACAGATGTTCCTTTGTCCCTTCCAGATTCTTTCGACATTAAGGACTTTCAATCCCCTGAACTACTAGAAGAAGGCGAGATTGAGGTAAAGGAAGAAGAAGCCGAAGAACCTTATCAGTTTAACACAGAAGCTTTGAACAACTTGCTACAGATGGGCTTCCCGGAGAACAGAGCCAAGAAGGCCATTTATGAAACCGACTCTTCAGACCCTGAATATTTGATGAACTGGTTGATTGAGAGAATGGAGGATCCAACCATCGATGATCCTGTTGAATTTGTTTCCAAATCAAAGAAGGCCTCCAATGGTCCTCAAATCGACGAGATCAAGATCTCATCTCTTATGGATATGGGGTTCTCCTACCAATTGGCCAAGAAGGCCCTCTTCGTCAATCAGAACAACGTGGAAGTCTCTGTCGAATGGCTATTCTCAAACCCAGGTGATGACGGTAACATTCCTGAAGCTCCAGTGACTGTTGACAAGTCTGAGATCTTGGAATCTTTGCCAACGAAGGATAGATCGGAATATTCGTTGAAGGCTGTTATCTGTCACAAAGGTAGCCAAGTCACTTCGGGTCACTACGTCGCTTTCATAAAGGTCAATGAGAGATGGATTCTTTTCAATGATGAGAAAGTCATCGATATCACGGGAGACTCAGGAAGTTGGGCTGAGATTGAAAAGAATGGTTATGTCTATGTTTGGGAACAGTTATAAGTTATAAGCTTAGACTTGAACTTAGAAGAATTGTACTTTGTTTATTGCACTTAATCAATAGCCCCTTTAAATTTGATTAAAACTTAGATAAATATAATTGAGGGTGTTGTATGTTTTTAAATAATATCCAGCTGGACATCTGCATTATTTCATAATTCCAGTACTTGATATAAGTAAGCTCGATTCATATAATATATGCGACAGTAGTAAGTACTAGCAAGATGAATCTAGATATATATATATATCCTCAATCAGTTTGTGAGTGAGTGGGTGTATTTTGAACCGCCGGGACAGAATTTTGAAATTTTAGGACATGCAGGCTGCAGCTGCAGCTCGTCATATGAGTCGATCTGCTAGAATGAAGATATGGTTCAGCCAGGGGCTGGAGAGACGCATGATTTCTCAATTCTTTTCTTTTGTTTAATTTGTACTACGACCTTACTAGTTATCATCTAATATTCGATCACTTGATTAATTATAATTAAAATTGTCCATTGTATATAGACTAGTGCTTTGCATAAAAATAGGCATCCAAACCATTTTGAGCCCAGTAGCTTTTCAAAATACATCTTCTTAGCACCGGAGCAATAAAACCGAAGGGATTGTTCTTGATCCTTCCAACAGTCTCAGAATCATTCTTAGACCTATTAGCAGTCAGCTGAGCAATCTTCTCCTTCAACCCAGCAACACCACGTCCGCATCTTCTTGTGAGATGAAACTACCTCCGATACTGATCAAGATTCTGTTGATGCATAAGAAGCTGATGAAAGCGATCTTCCCATTATACTTGAACGGATCCCTGAAAACACCAAAAGTAGGCGAATGCTGATATTGATCTTCACATTGCTTCATGAGATAGCTGCTGGGGTTAGTATTAACAGGAACTACAGCTGCACCTTGATTGTAGTAACGTTTGCCTGCTGGATTTATAAAGTGCTCTGTTAAATCATTGAAGGCCTCAAGAACAGACCGATTTCCTTGAATCCTACCAATCTCTCTCAGAATCGGATCATTTGCGTAAGAACAAGTGAAAGGAAGACCACATGTTTGGATCTCTCTGATGATATCCAGACCAGACTTGGATTTATCAAACGTCACCTTATTCAAAGATCTGGATTCAAACAGCTCAAAATCATTCGATATACCACCATGCTGAATCATCAAAGATAGGAACTCAAACACTTTCTGGAGCCTGTGCTCTGATAGTGGGGAAAGCATGTTGTCAACCCTGTGAATATCACCAAACCGACTAAAGACATCACTCTGATAGACAATATTATAGGCAGCGTTGAGGGTAGCTTGCTTGAAACTATGAGGCCCAATAGAAACACCTATGATGACCTCTCTGAACATAACAACACAAGTGTACATCTGCACACCGTTCAATATAAACGACTCATCATCGGGGCAGAATTGAAGATATATCAGTTCGCCATTGAACACAAGGTTGAGACGGTATTGCAAAACTTTCAAATCAGAAGAATCACCAGTATAGTAAGAACTTTGAGGCTTGTAAATATTTTGGAAGTTGCTCTTGATAACCACATTAGCCATAGCAGCAGATCCAAAGTTCTTCACTATCTCTTTAGCAAGGAAAGAATCATTCAAACCATTAGCATCGAATATCTCACTAATCAGCCTTGACATGTTTATCAAGTGAGAAGGCGATCCTTTCTGAGCAGGCTCAATTCCCAAATAAAAGGCATTCGGTGCAAGATCATGCCGTGCCAGTAGCTGTTCAATTGGATCGGTCTTCGGTGGTGGACCTGGGGGAGGCGAAGGGATATATTGATTCTTAGAAATGATGCGTGATGGATGTGGTGGAGGCAGAGCTTCGGGTGAAGACTCTACAAACTTGACAGATCTTTTCTTAATTGGCGGCAAAGATTCAAACGGTATTGATTGCTGGAATTGAACCGGTGATTTAAGAGATCCGGAAGAGTTGTTAGTTGCCACAGGCTGAGAATCGTCCAGTGCTCTTTTCTTCCTTGAAGATATGTAGGAAACGAAGGGGACCTTACTTACCATATGGTCAAAATTGGGATCCCTTTCTCGTATTAACATCATTTCAATGTCCTTTTCTGTTGACTTCGAAGCTGTATTGGTCGTAGTGAGGGCGGTATTTGCAGGAGCAGTTTTATTATTAGCGACAGCAGCAGGTTTCGTCTTAGCAGTCACTTTTGAGGGCTTTTTCGTTCTTCTTGAGGTAGCATTAGTAGACCTAGAAGGCACGGAAGAAGAGGAAGAATCGGGTGGAGTAGCACTGGAACTGTTATAATCATTAGGAACATCAAATGACAATAGCTCGGGACCATCATCATGAGTAATTTCGCGCTTGACTCCGTTATCATTACTGTTTGAGTTTGCAGTGTCGTTGGTTGATTCAGATATTGAATTAGTAGCGGCATCATCATAGAAGTTAGCAAAGTCACCGTCATCCATTTTATTACCATTTTGCCAGTCAGGCGCTTGCCCAGGTTCTTCTTTCTTCAAAGGTAACTCATCATCGCTTGATGGATTGGAATACTTTTTAGATTCAATGATGGGGTCTTGAAGAATCGGAGCAGGAGAATGAGCAGCGGAAGGAACGTTGGAACCATGCGAGGCTTGAGCTCCAAAATTTGATATTATTGAGTTTCTCCTGGAATTGGTATTGCTCTTACCATCTGTATAAATACTTGATCCTGATTTGGAATCTGAGATATAACCATTTTCGACATCACGGGGTTCTTCATTTTCTCTCTCTTGGTCGACACTCTTAGAAGAAATAACGGACCTAGCTTTGGTAGCCTTGGGTTTTTTCGGAGCAGATTGATCTTGGTTGGAGCCAGTGGAGGCGGTGGCTAATTTCTTCTTCACACTCTTACGAGAAACCTCTCCAGTTTCTTTTGACTTTGGAGATTTCTCAGAATTGTTTCCAGAAGGACCGTCCTGTTTCTTATCCTTGGAACTTTTGGTCTTCTTCTTAGGCGATGCTTTAAGCCCGCTGGTCTCGTATTGATTCTCATCTTGAGCAGACCCAGTATAAATAGGCAAGATCAACGAGTTCTCAGGGATCAAATCCTTCAAAAACCTATTTGTCTCATAAACGTCTCTCAATTCATCTTCCCCACTTGAATCGTCCTCGTAGACACTCCCATCATCGGAGTTCTCGTTATATGATCCATAGTCTTCATCATAATCTTCTATAATGAATGTGCTTTCGTAGTCTTTAGTTGTGTTGTCGTGGTATGTTTCATCTTCAGATTGTGCTTCAGTGTCAGTGTGATGTTCTGTGACTTCAAGCTGATTCTCTTCAGACTCGATCCGCGCTTCCATAATTGAAGAATCAAGGACTTCAGCTTCCCCAGCAAAGTCTGACGTAGGAGTCCGTTCTG
>JAKTWX010000011.1:0-11603 GCA_030582275.1 Waltiozyma pijperi
CAAAATGGCGCTGCTGGAGGTGGGGGCGTCATTGTCAAATTGGTTGGGAATAAATGTGATTTGGTAAGGGAGGGCGCTAATCAGACCACTGCCTTTGGACTGGTCACAGAGGATACCATTGTCAGTGAAGTGGAGAGATTGAACAGAGAAGGGTTGAAAATAGAGTTTGTTAAAACTAGCGCTAAGACAGGTCAAGGTGTAAAGGAATTGTTCATGGGAATAGCAGAAGATGTTCCTGATGAGAAATTCCAATTGACTAATAATGACACCGGTTCTTCTGGCACTCAGGGGAAAGGGCTTGATCTTAGTGCTACAAACTTCACTGTCAATAGTTGTAATTGTTAGATAGAAAGTAATGAGGCGGAGTTAACCTAACCGCCGATATATCCCGGTCACGTGTATGAGTCTAAAAGCCGCTTTAATTCTAGCTTCACACATGATAAGTTATAAACGAGAGTTGCTACAATTTCGCACAGTAAAAGATGAATCCAAATTATAGAATTCACTATTAGTTAAATATTCGCCACCAAATTTGTTTCCCACAAGCTGATCCCACCTTCAACTGCTTTACATGTTTATTAAAAGTTCCACAACTTTACACACAGTCAGCAGGAGATTACTTTCAGCAAGATTATACCCATTCACACTCACAACCTTCTTCCAGTTAAACAGATCAGGGATCAATAAAACTAGCAAGATGCCTTTGTTAACGATCAACTCTTCAATCATCGACTCTTTAAAGACCCACGAGATCTTCCCAGATGTCTTGGACTCGTTTGATCCAAAGGGACTGCTCACTATTTCATATGGCAACTCTAACGAAGTGGCACTAGGTAATACTTTGAAAGTGGCGGATACTCAAACAAAGCCAACGTTTCAATTAACTTTGAACTCAGGCTTAGACACCGCTGGTACAGAGAGTGTCAATGAGACAGATTTATTCACATTGGTGATGACAGATCCAGATGCTCCTTCTCGTACCGATAAGAAATGGTCAGAATACGCACATTACATCACCACTAACATCAAGTTGACTTCGCTTACCCCAGATTCAGAATTCATCTCTTCAACTCCTTTAACAGAAGCAGGCGATGAAATCTTGCCTTATCATCCACCAGGTCCACCATTGAACACTGGTAAGCATCGTTACGTCTTTGTCTTGTACAAACAACCTAATGGCCATACCAATTTTGTTGCTCCTTCAGATAGACCAAACTGGGGGTATGGACAACCAGCTGTTGGTGTTAGAAAGTGGGCAAACTCCTACGGTTTAGTTCCATTTGCTGTCAACTTCTTCCAAGCTGAAAATGCTGACAACCAAAAGGCTAAAGCGGATTAACAGTACTATATGATATCTTATTCGTACACTAATATACATGGGTATATTCAGTAATAAACATTTGAATTCCAAAGTTCATCTTGTAAAAAGCCAGCTAATAACTTAGTACACCCAGTCTGTAAAAGAGGATGACCAGCGGCGAATCTTAGGAATTTCTCCAATCCAACTCTTCTATCTTCTATAACATCCTCACTGAATCTCTTGTTACCCCAGAAAACCTTACCTGGTAAAGAAGGAATGACAACCCTTGAACTTTCAAGCTCCAGTAGTTTCTTAAACTTTTCAAACTCAGAGTAACGACGAGGAACACGGGATTCCTTTATACGGAATAATGGGATACTAGTACGGCACGTCACAAGATAATCAGTGTATTGTGAACTTCCTAGACCGTGTGTTTGTGGGTTGGAGACTTCAATCTCTAGGAAGTTCTCTGGTGCTGCATATACGGATTGTTGCTTAATGGAAGGTTTTGTAGATGTTGCCGCATCTGGAATAGTAAATTGTAAATGCGCGTAATCGATGGACCCCACATACAAGTAGAAGTTCTTCCCAAGCTGCTTTATCATATTTAAATTACCTTAACTGATTCATAAATTAGGTCCAACATGCCATTCATAAAACCACTATTAAAGAAAGCTGCTGTTTCAATGTACAGCGTCACCAGCGCTCAACAAAACACTCAATACGAAGATGACTATATTCAACCACTAAACGAGAGCTTCTTGCAGGAAGAAGGTTGTCTGGCTTCGATCGTTCAGTCCAAGCGTTGTCATTCAACAATACAAGCATCTTTTAAACGGGATGGATCTGTTGATGTCTGTGGCTCTGGAGAGAAGATAAGACCGATGATGAGCCATCTATCAACAACTACAAGGTCCAACCCAGAGATTCAAACTCCTGAGTCGGTATATAACATTCACCAAGAGGATCATCTTGAGTGTAAACGAGAATTGAGCAGAGATGATTTCTCCATGAGATCATTTTACAACTCCATTGCAACCAGTATAATAACGATAGTCCCAGCGCTTGCAACTTCTTCAATAAGCTCTATGATTTCTAGGTCTTTTGTACAGCCTTCTTCTTTTTTTGCTAATTTGGAAGATCATAGAATTGACAGTAACGAGACAAATGATTCGCGGGGTACTTCTGAAGGTAGTTTCATAGATCAGGAAGGAATCCAATTGATGATGAAGGTATACTCTTATCTCAGCAGGAAGATCTCACTCAATAAGGAACTGGTCATCAAGTTCTTGAACTTTCTTGTGTTTCTCAATCTGTTGATGTTGAATATACTGAAGTTTTGTCTGGGATACCTAGAAGACGTCTCTTCTCCAGCTTCTGAAATTCAACCAAAATATCATCAAAATTGAAAAAAGGCCTACAGTCATAAATAAATGGTAAATAATTCTATTTTATTTCTAATGTCCACGATTCTATTATTTGTCAGCTTGTCCCTTGTACATAAAGGTATCTGAAAGAGAGGTGATCTTAATTATGGGATTGCTAGTGGTCGGTTTGGCCCCTACCAACCCTCTTCTCACAGAAGTCTTTTCGTTGAGCTTGATTGATGTAATGACGTTTGGCTGCAGTGTGTTCAGGGGTATTCTTCTACTTGACGTAGACTTTCCATTTATCTTAATTGACGTCAAAGTGTTGGTATTGGTGCTTGTAGTGGAGGTAGAGTTCTTCGAGTTGGTCTTCATGTCATCCAACATTCTTTGTTCGAATTTGAAAGTTTGGAGGAATTCCTTCTTGAAACGACTGATTTTCTCCACCTCTTGAGACAATCTTTCATCTCCTTCGTACACATCGTTGTCCACATCGCTCAGTTCCAGATCACTTGAAGTTAAATCGTTCCCCAACTCAATGGAAGTGCCACTAGATTTCTTGGTCTGCTCATTCAGATCATTCAGCATGTCGTCGATATTACTCAGCGTGTTCTCATGCAATTCATCAAGGATGTTACCTTCTTCCAAATGGTCATTGCCTGAAGTTATGTTGGTATCTGATTGCGAAGTGGCTGCCAGAGGTTCCACATCTGCCTCACTACCTGTAGCGATGGACAGATCTTCTGAGAAGTCACCGTGATTCTCATCAGCAACGGTATCTGATTTTGCCATCTGTTGAGAGAAGAACTTGCTTGAGATTGGTTTGGTTTCAGAGCTTGTCAGTAAACGTTTGAGTCTTCTTGACGTTGGCGAAAGATTGAGCATAGCCAATCCGTTTGAGTTAGAGAGCGAAGGCAGTAAATTTCCACTGCTTAGATCCTCTGCACTAGACAACGGAGTTGGCAATTGGTTGTTGACTCTTTTCAGAGGAGTGTCACTGATATCTGTGTAACTTCTCTTTCTCGTTGTTTCTGAGCTCTTAGTAGCCGATCCAAAGAAGTCATCGATTCTGTCCATAGAGTACTTTGGTGAAAATCTCTTCAATGATGGAGAGGTATTAGCTGGTGTTTTGGCGGATACACTGTTCAATTTTGACGTCCTCAACATAGCTTTTACTGGACTTATGGTGGTTCTTTGTTTAGAGAAGTTCAAAGTAGGAGAGAACGGAACTGGGTTGAGGTTAATAGGCTCTTCGTTGGTGTCCATCATGTTATGAGCTAGCATGTACTCCCTTGAGTAAAGCTTGGCTTTGGTAGTTGGATCGAGCTTCCCCAGAGCTATATCTCTGTGGATCTGCTCAGAGAAGAGATCGCCAATGGTGCTGTGCAGTAGCTCAGTGTTACAGTTCTCAGGGATCTCATTAAGGGTGTCCATTGAGTTGGTGATTGGGTTAAAAACTCTTTGGAAGCGGAAGGAGAGGTCCGCCCTCTTCATCTCCTGTTTCAACTCAGACGATATCCTGTATCCATCGAGCTCCAAAGACATAATCAACCTGTCAATAGACGATATGTTTTTGATCTTCTTGATGGCTGTGACTGGGCCAACGCCTGTTATACCCTTGGTGTAATCACACCCACTGATCAAAGCAAGACATCTCAATTGGAGATCGTTGACTCTTCCAATAGGCGATCTTGGGTTATCGATGAATCTTTCTCTTTTGATCTCAACAGCGGACCCGTATTTGTCCAACTTGGTTATTAGAGTCTGGCATCCAAAGACCAAAAGATCCGAGTCTTCTGACAAAACACCGTGCACCAAACCAAGTTTTTCAAGGAACACCAACTGCGAATCGGCTTCATATGGAGCAACCACAAAACTGATGTTCTCCGATTCCAAATAGTCCATGACACTTCTAGCCATTTGCGGCGTGACATCGATAGCTGGTAAGTAATACTTGTACGCCAAGGCAGAGTCTCCTCTTCTATCAGCCTCTAACCCCTTGAGTCTGTACTGTCTTCTTGATTCCTGTCTTTCAGCTTCTGTGTCCTTCTTGGACCCAAAGTTATCACCATCAAACACAAAATAGGGCGTTATCTGATGACGGCGAAGCATGTCTATCTTCCTTATGAAATACGCCACATAGGCATCCGTGGGCTTATTGTAGAAGAGATCCTTGGTGCAGGTGATGACAGCTTTATGAAGCCACGAGTAACCATCAATAGCCAACGTCTTTCCTGCATAGCGGCCTAGGGACACTGCTTCTTGGATGGACTTGAGCTGGGGTAAGAGACCAGTGACACCCATGATGGTAAGGGTGGTATAGTGAGTTAGTGAAAGTGGATAGTGCTCTTAAAGGGGCGAAATGGTATGTTTTGGTCTCAGAGAGAGAGAGTGGATCTGAGGTTTGAAGTTGTGAGATTGTCTAGAGTTTGAAGTCTAGATCAGTAAAAAGATCCTGAATGTAGGAGCTGTAACCTATTAATGTGTGAAAGAGAGAGCGTAGAGCTGTTAAAGCTGCTATATTATTATTGAAAACGCTTTTGTAACGTCAACAACGTCTGAATAATGTTAGGCGCTAAAGATTTGGCGCGTTATAAGTTATTATAATATTTTGTAACGCGAAACACGAAACATCGTGAATTGAATTTTGGCGCAAAAAAAGTAACAACGCGCTGAACTTAAGATTTCGCAATTGCACAACGTTTTGCGCAGATTTGCACAGATTCAGCGCAAATCTGGCACTGTCGCGCGCACTGTTCACTCGCAAAACGCCGTTGAATTATCAGCAGCTGGTCCATGTTGAAGTTGCACAAACATCACAAACAAATTAGCTGTCAACGAAGTATTTCCTGAGATCTAAGACCACAGGAATCACCCAGACGCTTGTAAAAAAGGACACAAAGAGCACCGCCGCCAATGGAAGAAATAACCAATAATGTCCAAGGCTTGTCCATCGACAAGTCCAAGAAGAAAAGAAGAGCCTTTCATAACTTGAACCAATCTCCATATCAACAACAACAGCCTCAATTTCCAGCCTCTCAAGAGTTCCCACCAAACCATGCTCCACAATTCGCACAATATCAAAACCCGAGCCCAGCGGGAACACCGCAATTGCCTCAGAACGGGCTTGCCCCAGTCATTGGACAGACTTTCACGCCATCACAGACTGGATCTCCATACCCACAGACCCAGGCCCAGCCATCGTCTCATCTACAGGAACCTTTACACCAGAATGCTCTTGCCAACGGAGACATTCTATCTGTGCCATCCACAAGACTAGCTCAACAGCGTGAATACTACTCCAAGCAATTCTTCACTCTGCAAAACACCGTGCCTCCAACATCCACCACCAGATTCCAAGCTGTTGACCAGGGAGTTTCCCCTCCTGCGTTTAAGCGAGTCTCGTTGTACAACGCGCCAACCTCGGAGTCGCTCAGAGAAAAGACAGGGTTGCCATTTGGGTTGACCATCAGACCTTTTGCCCCAACGGACGAACCGGTGCCAGTGGTTGACTTCACCAACTCGATTGAGTCTGGCCCAATCAGATGCCAGCGTTGTCGTGCGTTCGTCAACCCTCATTTCGTCTTCGATCACGCTCAAAAGTTCAAATGTAACATGTGTAAGTTCCCCAACAACCGTGTTCCTTACGACTACAATGCCCCAATCGATCCGCAAACCAACACGAGAGCCGATAAGTATTTGAGACCGGAATTGCACAGAGGTGTGTATGATATCCTTGTTCCTTCTGAGTACAACGTTGGCGGCAAGCAGGAGAACAGCGCCATGCACTTGGTGTACTTGATCGACATCACTGCCGGCGCCGGGGTCTTGAACACTGTGATCGACGCAGTCAAGGAGTCGTTGGACTACTTACAGCCAGAAACAAAGATCGCTATCATCACGTTCGACTCCAAGTTGCAGTTCTACAACTTGAACAAGACTAGAACCGAGGTCCACGTTGTCTCCGACTTGGAGGATCCCTTCATCCCATTCGCCAATGTGTTCACCGATCACCGAGAATTCGCCTCAAATGTCCACGAATGTCTCACTCAGATCGCCGACACCAACACTAAGAGAGCACAGTCGATCGAGCTATGTTACGGGTCTGCCCTCAGGGTTGCCGGGATGCTTTTGAAAGACGTTGGCGGTGGGAAGATCATCACCACTTTGTCCAAGATTCCAAACTCCGAGCCAGGTAAGTTGGTTTTCAACGAGAACGCTGTTGGGTGCGAGGTTTTCCAAGGAACCAACAAGTACTACAGCGACTTGTCGTTGGACTTTGTCAAGTGCCACATCTCCGTTGATCTCTTTGTGTTCAACTCTCAGTCTGTGGACTTGAACAACGCGTCCTACCCTGTGTTGAAGACCAACGGTATCTTGAAGAACTACACCAACTTCATCCAGGAGAGAGACTACGCCAAGTTCAGAAACGACTTTGTGTCCTCGCTGCTCGCTATCAGGGGTTACCAAGGTGAGTTGAAGACCAGAGTCTCCAGCGGGCTATCTGTCGCCAGTTACTACGGCAACATCACAGACCAGCAGTCGCCAAAGTTCCCAGTTGTTTCCTCCGAGCAGGAGATCTCGGTGCTTTTGAGCTACGACCAGGTGTTGAACAAGAAGGAGGACGTGCACTTCCAAACCTCGGTCCTCTACACCGACACGAAGGGGACAAGAAAGGTCCGTGTGATCAACCTGGTGGTCAGCACCACGGAGCAGGTCAGCGATGTGTTTGCCTTTGCGGACCAAGACGTCGTGCTGAACATCATCATCAGAAACTGCCTCACTTTCATCTCCAAGCAGTCGCCACAGGAGATCAAGGCATCGACCACGAAGAAGCTGGTGGACATCTACAAGAAGTACAGGCTCAACGTCTCCACCAGCTCTCCGAACGAGTTGGTCATTCCGAACAGCCTGAACCTCTTGCTCGCTTGCATCTTGTCCTTCCAGAAGACCAAAGTCTTCAAGGCCATTGGCTCCAAGGACGTCAAGATCTTCGAGTACTACTTGCTGAACTCGTTGCCTTTGGAGAAGCTGCTCTACAAGTTGTACCCCGTTGCCTTCCCATTGCACAACTTGCACGAGGACGAATGTATGTTCAACGACAAGGGACAATTCGTGATGGTTCAAGAATCTTTAAGATTGTCCTCGCAGTTTGTTGTCAATGGAGGCGTTTACTTGTTCTTCAACGGCACAGAGTTGATTCTGTACGTGACTCCTAACGTCAATCCAAACTTGCTACAGGATTTGTTCAATGTTCAAACCGTCGAAGAAGTCACACCAGCCCTCAGACCTTTGGACACTCATGTCTCGCAACAAGTTCAAAACATCATCAAATTCTTCACCGATTACTTGCACTTGACGGAGAGAATCAACATCAAGCTCATCAGAAAGAACATCGAGCACGACGCCGACATCCAGGACTTGCTCGTGGAGGACAGATCCATGGACAAGACTGAGAGTTACTTGGAATTCGTTCAATCCATCCATAAGACTATCAAATTGGAAATGGAAGGTAAGAAGGAAAATCCTGGTAGCACTGAAAGTAGTAACTTCTTCAACTTGGACAACACTTCCAGTGTCACTTCTGATCATTATGTTCATTACTGATTTATAGAAATTTGAATCCTTATAACCACTAGGTAGCTTGTACTACGTGTCACGTGCGCCACTGCGCGTTTACCCAATTAGGACAATTATTATTTTACTTGCTGGCACAGGGTCTTGCAGCAGCCTGCAGCACAGCCTTTCAGCCTTCGGATTTCGGTTATCAGCTTTTGTGTCAGTTAATTTTATCTTTCCGGAAAGTTCCAGCTAGTTTGGTTTTCCCACAATTTGTAAGCTTGCTTCGTATATTATAAGCTGCCACGAAGTAATTAAATCTGCCATCACATTAAACACACTGAAATGTATAAATGTCTTTGAAGATCCATAAATATTATTATTTCCACTGAACCTAGTCAACTTGTCTCTTGTTATCAACCTATTACTTATTAAGCTTTAGAAATTGAATCAATATGACAGTGTAAGTTATATATATATATCATAAGAAGCAGCCACATTCCACAGCCACAATTAGTACAAGTACTAACTATAAAGCTCAACCTAGAGCAGATATCAAACCATACGTTCTCCTAACTGGAGGATTGGGATACATTGGATCACACACAGTTATAAAGTTGATTCAGAGACATTATAACGTTGTCATTTTTGATAATTTGGTGAACTCTAAAGTTGAGACACTTTCAAGGATCCAAGAAGTTTTAAGTGTTGAATCTCCAGAGTTGTCAAATGATGGTTTGTTGTTCTTCCAAGTTGATTTGAGACAATTGGATGATATGAAAGAGATCATTGAAAGGGAATTCGTTGGCAAAAACAGAAGAATAACCTCAATTATTCATTTCGCAGGGCTGAAATCAGTCAATGAAAGTGTCAAAGATCCCCTCCTTTACTACGATTACAACTTTGTCTCCTCTTTAAACCTTCTCAAATTGGTCCAAGCTTATCAGATCCACCATTTCATCTTCTCTTCCTCTGCAACGGTTTACGGTGACGTGACAAAGTTTGAAAACCCTTGTGAATATTTACCCCTCCGTGAAAACCAAACCACCAAAATCCCAATAAATCCCTACGGAAACACCAAACATTTAGTGGAGAGACTTCTTGAGGACTATGCCAATTCAAACCCAGACTTCCAAGTGGGAATCCTAAGGTATTTCAACCCCATCGGTGCACACCCATCACATCTAATCGGTGAAGACCCCTTAAACGAGCCTTTGAACTTGCTACCGATCGTTGCAAATTACTCAAAGCTCAATAAGACTTTGAAAGTGTACGGTGGCGATTACCAAACTAAAGACGGGACTTGTATCAGAGATTACATCCACATCGAAGACCTATCAAGAGGACACGTGTTGGCGCTTAACAAGCTTGAGCTGTTAGGAGCTGAGTCAGATATGACTGTCAATTATCATGAATGGAATTTAGGCAAAGGGGTAGGATACTCGGTTCTTGATATTATCAAACAATGGAATAAATCAACAGGTATACAAGTCAATTATGAAATTGTCCCAAGAAGAGATGGAGATGTTGAGATCTTAGTTGCAGATGTTGAGAAATCTGAAAAAGAATTGGGTTTCATTTGTCAATTCGACTTGAAAGATGCATGTCAAGATCTTTGGGGTTGGACTAGTCATTATTTCAATTCATTGAAGCTTGAAAAAGTAGAATCCTGATTATGTAATATATTATGTAATACGGCGTGCGTCTGTCAGAGATTAACGTGCAAATCAGCCGCAAGTCTTCAGTCACACAAGTTGAGTCACGTGATCGTGGGTAGTGCCTCAAAAATCCGGAACTCTGTCACTCGGGAAATAAGAAGCGTGGGGCGTGCAGGAGTCGCAAGTCCCGAGACCCGGGGATTTTAGGAATACAAGCTGTTCTTCCCCCAGTTTAACCGTCCAATCTGCATGTACAATGAATAGGCTATTTATTAAAATCCGTGTAATGGATTTGTTTTTATAATTTTTCCTTCAAATCATCAACACGGTTTGTCCTTGTTAATCCGTGTGCAAAGATTTGGAGAACATCGAATATCAACAAACAAGATACAAACAAACCCTCTTTGCAACAGCCACTCGAAGATGACAAAGAAACTCACAGTCACGGAAAAGGTCAACAGGAAGCCCATATCAAGGGCCTGTAAGTTCTGCCATGGGAAACATCTACAGTGCGACCCAGGAAGACCCTGCAAGAACTGTGTCAAGAGAGGCCTCCAGGATTCGTGTGAAAGCATCCAGCGGAAGAGGGCAAAGTATCTAGTCGACCCAGTCGGACCTGAGTCGGAAACAGCTAGTAGCTCTGTTTCTCAGCTTGTGCCAATTTTGGCGAGCGGATCAAATGCAGCAGCTCAAACAGCAGCTCAAACAAACGAACATAGTACGAGGCCAAAGCCTAACCAACCTACGAGGAAGGTGCAAAACAAAAGAAGGACTCAGCAACAAACCCCCAATATTTTGCCTCAGTCTCAACTCCAACCACAACAGTTTCTTACCAATCAGATGGACTTCATGAACAGCAGCAAATCAGACGTGTCAGATCTCTCGTCGATTCAGGATTCCATTTCAAATCTTTCAACCCCGCAAAGCCAACCACAATCACTATCACAGCAACAGCAGCAGCAGCAACAGATCCAAAGCCTTCTACCACATTTCCAAAGAAAGAGCACCAACAACAACAACTTCAACTTCCCCCACCCCACAGAGAATTTCGATATCAACAAATTTGCCTCCAAATACGCCAATCAAGAATATCTTCAACTTTCAGAGATCCTTGATAACAACTTCCTAACGCCTTCTTCTCCCACATCGACGACTCCCGGCACTAACAACAACATTTTCCATAATTACAACTACAACAATCCTGAATTCAGAACAGCGTTCCAATCAGATAACAACATCAGAGCCGCTGTGATCATACCAAACAACAACATTGACTTGGACTTGGACTTGGACTATGATATTGAATCAGACAGGCTGCAGCAAGACCCAGACTACACCTCTCCTTTAATCCAAAGACATCTCATCAAGACACCCAATGACGTGTACCTGGCCAATTTCACCTCTTATAATTACCCGAAGGCGTACTTGGCGTTATTGGATTATCTTAAAGAGCGGTTCAAGAAGGACCAACTCTACGCTATCGCCGAGACCATGGCCGCATACAGGCCTCGATTCATCGCCGCTACGCGATCACTCGTCGAGATGGATTTGCTCTTTGCTGAAAGATCTTTCCAAAGATCGTTGTTGGAGTATGAGTCGATGTCCGGGTTATCCTCCTCGCCAACGATAATGTGGAGACGTACGGGGGAAATCGTCGCTGTTAGTTCCGAGTTCTCGTCGTTGACTAATTACACCAAGCCTGATTTGCTTTCGAAGAGG
>JAKTWX010000011.1:11623-78258 GCA_030582275.1 Waltiozyma pijperi
GCCGCTTTGGATTATTTCAAAAAATTCAGCTCGTTGGCTTTCAGTGAGATTAACGCTGTCGTTATTCCGGATTGCTGTTTAGTTGGGCCCGACGGTGGTGAGATTCCTTGCTCGAGCACGTGGACGGTGAAAAGAGACGTTTTCGACATTCCAATGTTGATTGTGGGCCAATTTTTGCCCGTGTTGATAGTTAAGTAGAAACACATATTTATTAAATAATTTACTGCATCTTTGAAGAGAAGAAAGAGTTCCATAGCTCGGACTCGTCCACAATCTCACCCGTTTTGGAAAGCAAATTCTTTGAATTCTTTGTAAGTTCCCTCGTGTCCAAACTCTCATTCTCTTTGATTTTCTTTCTAGCGGAGAGAAGAATAATACTCTCTTCAACGGTGTCTCGCATGATGAAACACCAAATCGTCGTGGCGGACTTCTGTCCAATCCTATGGACTCTGGAGATAGCCTGTAGTTCCAACGCTGTTTGCACCAACGGTTCACATAAAAACACATGTGTGGCATTCACAAGATTCAAACCAGAGGCATTTGATTTGGCGTTCAGGAGGAAACACGTGATCCCCGGGTTCGATTTGAACTGTTCGACACTGGCTTTGATATTGGATCGACCTGAACCGCCCACTTTCGGCAACGTGTGCTTCGAGGAGAGATATTCGATCCCGTTCTCATCCAAAGCTCGGGCAATTAGCTCCAGGAAATCCGACCACTGGCTGTAAACCAAGATCTGAACGTCGTCGTCCTTGTCCTTCAAGAAAAGCACCTGTCTGACAATCAGGTTGATCTTAGTCCCGTAGTCGTTCTTGATCTTGATGTCGTTCAACTCGACAAGATCCGCCTCGGAGTACTTGGAGTACAGCTGCTCCAACTGCTTCTGAACCTCCGCCGCCAATGCTCCGTGCTCGATGTCCTTCGTGACGTTGATCTCCGGAGTGTTCAAGCTGAACTCGTACATGTCCTGCGTGTCGATCCGCTCGTTGCAAACAGGACACGACGCCCTGTTGCGAAGCCATTCGTTCAAACACCCCTTGCAGAACCTATGCCCGCATTTGGTGAACGAGCCCAATGTGATCGAGCAGCGGCAAATGATACAGATCTCATCATCATCGATCGACTTCAAGAACCGCAGACGCTGGTTGATCTTGGTCAGCTGCTGCTCGTTGGCCTGGATTCTCGCATGGAGTCTGCGTCTGTTGTCGTAGACGTCGTAGTATCGGTGCGTCTCATCGGTGAAAGAGGTACAGTTATCCGAAATGGCCTGCAACTGGCGGTAATACTTGATCTGTGAGTTGAAAACGGAGTTGAGGAACCGGAAAAGCTTCTTCAGCCCGTCCAAGTCCTCTCTTTCCTTCTCGAACACCGTCTTAGTTTTGAAGATCACGTCGTTGAGCTTCAATATTTGTTCTGATGCCGGATCCGATTGGCGGCGGCTCGAAATGGCTCTGGCATCGATAAGCAACCATCTCAACGAAAGCTGTTCTTGAGCTATCCCACCACCACCGCTGGATTCGTACTCCTCGTTCAACCTTCTAGTCAACAAAACGGAACTCTCTGATTCCGGTTGGTCCAGCGGCACGACAACTTCCTCCTCTAACTCTGTAGCATTGGCCGCAGCAGCGAGCTGCCCGTTGACAATCGAGTCTCTGTCTCTGAGGATTCGTTGCAAGAAGTCAAGATACACAGAGATGTGGCTTTGAGAGTCCAAGGCATTGGAATATTCCTCACCGCTTGGATCCGAGCTCGAATCAAATAGAGGTAATTTGAAAAGCCTGCCAATCTCTTCTTTCCACTTCAATATGGTTTGCTTTTGCGAGTTCAACAGTGCGACAACAGTGTAAGTCTTCGAGACCAACGCCTGCTCGTCCAAATTCTCAAACTCTCTCACCGGGAAGGACTTCAAATGATGGAACCTGGCGTAGGATTCCGTGCTGTGGTCGCTGTCAAGCTTGGCTAGGCCCTTGTCCACTTCTTCGATGGAGTCTTTCAAGATTTCTCTTCTCACTGACTGAGCCTTGCTGTAGTACTCCACCTCCTGTGCCTGATGAGCCCTTTCCTCCTCAGTGAGAACCCTAGCAACTTCTTCTTCTTCTTCCGATTCCTTGTTGTATGCTTGGTAGTGTGCGTTGGCAATGAAGAAGTAAACTCTGTGAAGCAGCTCCAAATACGATTTCAACGTCTGCCCGTTCATTTCGATTTCCTCCTGGACAGTGACAGACAGCTTCTTACTTTTGTCGATTCTCTCCTTGATTATCCCAAGCTGGCTCTCCCAAACCTTCAACGCCTCCAACGGAATCTTCTCGAACTCGTAGATTTGCCCCAACTCAATGCTCGAAACAATGCAGTCTCTCTCCAATTGAGAGCTCTTACCGTTCAAATCGTAGATGATCTTGTTCAGCACAATGCTCATCGATTGCGCACTTGCCCTCAACATCGAAAACTCGTTGAGCTGCATGAGGTCATCGGCGTCTTCAAAGTTGGCACCGAGTCTTCCTCCTCTCTGCTTCCTGCTGTTCTTGATTTCCAATCTTTTCGACTTCCTGTACTCCTTGCCAGCCTCCTGCATCACGAGAAACGGATGGCAGCAGAGTCTTCTTAGCTTCTTCAGCCATTCGTTCATCGAGTCGTAGTATGTCTGAGACGGCTCCCAGCCTTGCACAACAGGGTTCCCGGATTCATCCAGCCCCACGTCGCTGAGGAAGTTCTTGAATGCGTCCCGGTACAAATCCTGTTGGAGTTTCCCAAAGGGCACAGAGAGGAGAATTCTCTGTTGTGGAGGAATGGCAATTTGGCTCGACACCATCTGCTTGGTGTGTCTGATCCCAAGAAACTCAAACAAGGCCTTAAACTCCTCGACGGTCAAATTGGTGAAGTACTTTCTCTGCGATTGGAAAGGTTCCACTCGAAGGAAAATCAAAGTGGAGATCAAATCGTCAACACTGTTGTTCTTGATCGGCGTCCCAGACACAGACCACGAGTGGAACCGTGGAATCAACGTCGACATCGTGCACACATTCGAATCAGACCCGCCAACCATCTGGGACTCGTCCCAGATTAGTCTCCAGAACTCCACCATCACCAAGGGCGACGTGTGGTCCACTCGCTCTATCGATAGAACCGAGATGTCGTCGCCGTTTGCCTCTTCTTCATCGAGCTGAAGGTCAATGGCTTCCTGCTTGGCCCACTCTTTGTACTCCTCCGTGAGAAGCGTCTTGGCCTTTGCGGTGCTTCTTCTGGTTCTCTTGGCTCTGCTCGGGTTGTACAAAGCACTGTGAACCTCCGACGTGATCACCGCATAAGAAGTGATGATGAACTCAGCCCCTTTGAACTTCTCTCTGAGATCAACATTCGACATATTCGGATGGTTCTTGACGCCTTTGTACCAGAACACTTCCACTTTGGGAGCATGCAGCTGTATCTCGTCGATCCACTGGTACAGAATCGTGTCTGGGACTATCACCAGCGTGGATTTGATCTTCTCCACCTCTCTGTCATTGGCCTCGAACTTGCCGCCAACTTGCGAAAGCGGTCTTGGATTCAGCAAAGATAAAGACACCAACTCAATGGTCTTACCCAGACCCATCTCCTCTGCCAATATTCCTCTTGCGGACTTGCGCAGATACTCGTCCGGGTTGACAAATTCGTTCATGAGCCTGACCATTGTCTGCTTAGAGCATAGATTCGAGGTGAATCTGTTGAAGAACAATATCGCTGGTTCCGATTCTGACAACTTGACAGTTCTGAACCCAAAGGAAAGTCTATTCAGAGCCTCAAGGAGCTTCTCATCAGACGCGTCTCCGGCCCATGCAACCTCTGCCATCGACTTCAAAAGCCTCGTGGTCTCATCGTAGTGGATTCCTTCTTTCGAAAGCATCCATTTCACAGAGTCTATTTGGAACGGCAAGAGATCCGTATCCAAATCCTCCACGAACAAACTGGAGTTGATGTTCTCTTCTCGCTCAGTCATCACCCTGGCCTTCTCCGTGATGCTTTTATAGAACACCTCAGGTTGGATATTGAGACTTTTCTTGAACGTAACCCCAAGATCAGCCTCTGCTGATGTGAGAAAGGAAACAAGCTCTCTGACATTGTTAGTGGTCTCGACGTTAAACGGCAACAGCAACGATTCAATGACACCAATCTCGTAGCTGATTCCAACTTTTAGCATCTCATCAGCTCCAACCGTCATAGAAAGCGTAGGTGGCGAATACTTCAAGTGGCGATTGTTCTTGATACTGACAGAATTAGTGAACTTCAAATCTCTCTTGAATCTCTCACCTATACCATCATCATCATCAGGCAAAGACAGCTGAAACAAAGGCTTGACAATCATCTTGTTTCTCTTCCTGTTTCTCACCTGAAGACCCCTCCCATGGTTGACAAGAGATAAAACCACTTCGTCCTGGTAAAGATTGCCATCTGTGGAAATAAGCAATGATAACATGTCCATTGCCCCTTGGTTCATTGATTTCTTTACATCTTCAATAGGAGTTTCAAACGATATTTGCACACGCGATAACGTGATGAAAGTAGCCTCGTTGTAGAATCTCGTCTCTGTTTCATTCTGTTCATAACCGCCACCACCCACACTTGCGTCACCAATTATATCACCATGTGTTCTCTTCTTAGTTGTGGTGGGTAAGTTTAGAGATGTTGAAAATGTAACCCTTTCTCTATAGAGTTTTAAAGTTGTGGTATTGATATCGAGAATCCCAGTCGGTGTCACACTGAGGTTAACACTGTTAGACATCTTGATCACACTGATGATCTAGTAATATTTTTTTGGTTTAACAATAATACTTCCGTTTTTGTGTCAAGTCTGGGGTTTTTGTATTTGCAAATGTTACAAAGCTAAATTATCAGATGTGGCGTTGGATCCCGCGCACTCCAGGAAACAGACCTATCTCGTGAACACGTGACGATACGAAGGCCAATCAAATTTCATTTTACACAAACTACAAACTGTCAGAATAACATAAGACAATCATTAATTATTAAAATAGCTAAACTTTTAATCATAAATCTCAATAGGTGGCACTCTATCCATATTGTAGAACCAATTCCCACCATCAATCTCCTTGTATAACCAATCAACAGGAAACAAAACCAAATGACCTTGAACTTCATCAAGTAATCTTTCAGCAGTTGAAATGTCAAAAACACGTTCGTTATCCCCACGAGCCAGTTTCTTACGCATACCATACATGGATGACTTGGTTCGTCTGGCATAAGCAGCTTGCGAATTTGCAGAGTTGGAGCCTGTTGGAGCTGTCGTACCGTTTGAACCTTCCGCTGTAGTTGTCGATTCTGCAATCGGTGGTCCATCACCTAAAATACCAACACTGACACTATCAGCATCATCCAAATTGATACTTCTAGTGTCACTTCCAATATCACCGACATTTTCCGTTGAACGTTGCATGCTTGGAGTTAAAGTGGAGGAACGTTTTCTCACATCTTCAGCCATACCACGTTCCCTTGCAGCAATTTCTTGATCTTGAGCTAAGTTGAAAGCAGCACCTAATCTGGTGAAAGCCTTGTATTGTTTCCAAGTACTGACGGTGTCATCTGGTTGACAATGGAAGACTTCTCTGTAGATCAACGTGTTTCTTAATGCGATATCGAACAACACATCTTCGTAGAAAGATTCGGCAAGTGGATCACTGAAACAGTAAGGATCGATGTAATTAGATTCATTGGCAGATTCTGGATTGAAAGTACTCTTTGCCAAGATTTCACGGATACCACTGAAGTCTAAGGAGATAACAGGAATGTTATGACCAGGCAAGTCGTTGACTGCTTCAACTTGATCTAACCCACCTAAAGAAAACTCGCGGGCTTTGGTTGTTGTTGGAGGAGCACCGTCGGAAGATGTACTGGCATTGGTGACTGAGGAAGCAGAGTTCTGCCCGCTGACCATCTGTGGAGAATCACTTTGGGGAGATCCCGATTCACTGGAGTCTCTAGTATCACCTAATGGATCTTCATCCTTTGTGGCTTTGTCGACCGACTCCTGTGGAATGACATTCTTAACACCAACAGATTGTTTAGCGTCAGAATCCACTGGGCTACCAGCATTAGCAGAAACCTTTGAGGCCAGCTTAGATAAACCGGTCTTAGCACGTTTCAAATTCTCCTCATCTGCTTGCTTCTGTTGTTTAGCGGCGACTCTTTGAAGGTATGTGATTCTCTTCAACATGTTCCATCTTTCTTCATTTCTCTCATGAATCCAAATTTCTTGATCGCTTGATAAATCAATGTTGTCACCAAGAACATGGTCATCATCTAAGAACTCTAACACCTGCTCGACATTAGGTAGAAACAATTTGGTGTTGTCGTTGGCTAGAGATTCTTGAGCCCATTCCTTCAAAGTATTAGCAGCATTGATCTTGTAGTCATTGTATTCTTTGGACCCCATTCTATCAATCCCATTACCCTCGACATCATTTTTGTGGGCCGAGTTGTGAGTGATTCTTGAATCTCCACTGAAGGTTTTCTTCTCTCTGATACCCAAATTCTCTTCTCTGGCACGGTTGTTGAAGGAGTGGATGAAGAGAGGCTTTGGAAGTTGGTGTGGAACAGATTCATTGGCGTTTCCTAAAGAAGTGGTACTGTTGGATACCTCTTGGTTGATCAAAGTTGGTGGAACGTTACTGGAGTTCATGTTTAGTCTGTTGTCGCCAAGTTTAATTCTGTTTGGGATTTCATGTGAAGTTTGTGGTTCAGGAATGTTCTTCTTTGCCTGGTTCTGTTGTCTGTACTTCTTCCATTTGATAGTACCGTCTGGGAGGTTCAAGACATCTCTCGAGGCTAGCTCCACCTTGGAAGAGGCGACTTCATACTCTCTTTTGGTGAAGTTGTGAGTCTTGTGTTCAGTATTGGCGGCGGCCATTTCCTCGATTTTCTTGAATCTTTTCTCGACAATCTCCAAAGTGTCAACATCAATACCAACGTGTTCCCTCATCAATCTCATTCTCAAAGTGTGGGCGAATCTTCCAGCCTTGTGTGGCTCACCATTCATTGTAACATCAACGGTTTCCGTGTCTCTGACAATGCAACCAACTTCAGAGTCCCTGTTACCTCTTTGAGATCTTTCGTTGATATTGGCCGACCCGATCAAGGCGGTTCTATCATCGACAATCAAGATCTTGGAATGGATGTAAAGCTGTTCGGTTACGATTCTTCTTGAAGGTCCAATTCTCCCCCACTTTCTCAATGAGAAGAACTGGATATATTCGTAAGGATTGATGTTCATCTTCTGAAGCTTACCAAAGATTGAAGTCTCACCTCTGGAGATGGACATGTACTGACACTTCATAATGACTCTAACCGAGGAACCGTCAGCTTCATCAACTTGAGCCTCAAAACCCGGCATCAAAGGAATAACAATAACAGCTCTCCATGGCTTCTTCTCATTATGAGCCTTGATGATTCTGTCAACCAAAGCGTCACCAATTCTGTTTTCAATGACAACACCGTCAAAGGCAGTGGCCGTGATGAAGAACTGATTCTCCATGTAAACGAAATGGTCAGAGGTCTCGATCAACTTCAAGTATGCCGTCTGGATGGATTGTTCAGTCTCCTTTAACCCTAAAGACCAGTTACCTGAAGATCTAACCAGTTGCACCTCACATGAACCAGTCAAGTTGAATCTTTCCAAAGTGTCTTCGTTCCACTCTGGTGGTGGGGCCAATAGTGGAGTTGGTCTTGAAGGTCTCTTCTGTCTTAGAATATAGTTCCATCTTTGCACAAAGTGTCTTGATAAATCACTGGCAGGCTGACCAGCGGTCATCATGTGAACATCGTGCCATGGCATTCTTGGGGTCACTTGACGATCGTACATTGAATCATAAGGCTTGTCCAAATCGAAGAAGTCCTTGACACGTGGGTTGGAGTAATCTTTACCTGGGAAGTTCTGGAACTTGATGGCTTCTTCGCCGTTACCGCCATTGTGGGCAAACTGGTGTGGAGAGTCGTCAACAAGAACATGATCTGGTGTGTCGTATCTACCAAAACACAAGTCAATGCCACCGACAAAGGCAACTGTGTGGTCGATGATACATAGCTTCTCGTGATGGGCCCAGAAATAGGTGTTTTGAAGCCATTGTGTTGGCGAACGTAAGACGTGGACATTTGGATGTAAATCGATCAACGAGTGCTTTGTCCAAAGAGAATCGGTGATCACTGTGTTGGCGACATTTCTGTAAACTATAACGAATATCTTGACACCTTCCTCTGCCTTTCTCTTCAACACTCTATCCAATCTCCACTCTTGGTTACCATTGGCTGGTCTTCTTAGGTACAATTCAGGAGTCAACCACCAATCGTGAATGTAGATAACATCTTTAGCCAATTCCAAGGCGGAGGCAATGGCCCAGAAGTGATCTCTACCATCAACAAACCACTGAGCATAACAGTTATTTCTTACAGGGGCAAAACTATTGAATCTGTGCTTTTGGGCAAAGATGGTGTTCCTTCTCATTGTTTCAATTGACTTCACCCATAGTTTTGCTAGATTTTCAGACTTGGCGAACATCTTCATAGATCTTTCCCCATTCACCAACTTGATAACAAAATGTGTTGAAAGACCTTTGGACTCCGTGCTGTCTGCTAGATCGTCTAGAGAAATGGCGTCATCGTAGATGGACTCGTTGTCCAAATTCTCCAACTTATGATCGCCTTTGCCTGCAAAAGAAACCTTGAAGTCTGAATCAACAAGGAACACTTCCAAGGGAGTGGTGGAGTAGATACCAGAGACGTACATGATATACGAATCTCTGATCAAGAACCATTTGTTGGTGTGTCTCTTCACCATCTGCTTCAAGTCGCTGAACTTCAAATGGCCAACTCTCCAGCCTTGGGACTTTGCACTAGTACCAACTATGAGGTAGCCTTGCTTTCCCTGATAACCTGTTTCATAACTCAAGAGCACCCCAATAGGAGACAACTCAAAGAATTGGAATAATCTGTTGGCTTGTGGTTGTAACGAGAAGCTCGCAATAAGCTGCTTGAGATAATTTTCAATTCTTCTTCTGAACACTTCGTTTTGTTCAAAGTAGTCTTGTTCATTCAACCCTTCATGACTGCCGTTATACGAGACTCTTGAGATTATCGATTGAAGACGGTTTCTGAACCCACCGTTCCCGTCATTAGTAGTAGTGGCACTATGGTTTGACATGGAGGCGTCATCATCTGCTCCTCTTGTTGAGTTCAAAGCATCATCAATCAAGCTTTCAGTAGCATTTTCTGGAGTTTCTATGTTTCTGTGTTCATCTTGAAATGATTGGAAGTTGTTTCTGGGCGGAGACTGGGGTTCTTGATTTCTTTCAGACAAATACTTATCATTCAAAGTTGCCCCTTGCTTCTCTTCTGAATCCTCCTTGAATTTGGGAAACTTTGGTAAATCGACTGTTCTCGTTCCTCTGAGATTTTTGAACTGGAATAACGAAACTCTCAACTTCGAATGCAAGCTGATCAATGCTCTGAGGTCCTTCACCACGGCCCATTTCAGACGGTTGTCACCAACACCATACTCCAACTCTATCTGGAACTTCTTATGGTGCCCACGAGTAGTGGATATCTCCTTGACTTCTAAGCCAAGTAAGGAAAGCAACAATGGAGCTCTTCTGTCATTGTGCTCATCCATGGTGAATGACACACCAGCAAACAATGCAGCCGGGGACCCCGCCAACAAGCTTGTGATGAGATTGGAAGCTCTCATTCTAGCCTGGGCTTCAGATTCAGGGAAGATATGTTCTCTCCTTTGTCCCTGTGAAGGCATTTGGGAATCCTTGCGGAATTTCTTATTGAAAGCCTGCTTGATATCTTTCCATCTATTAGAGTTGGCATCGTTGTTAAATGAGTAGTTCTGGAAGATTGATAGCTTCTTGAGCCACGTAGGCATCTCATTCACATCGTCAATATCTGCTAGGTTTGTAGGCAGCGGACGGTGATCTGGAGTTTGTCCGGCTGGCTCAGTGAACCCGCCTTGTATGGAAGCATCTGTGGCAAACCCATTTTCATCCCCATTGGCTTCATGACTTGTCTGTTGTTCATCTCTGCCTATGTTGAGGTTCGTACTAGTGTTCTTTGGTGAAAGATCCTCATCGATTCTGTGGGAGAAAGCTCCAGCAAAAGATGGAATTTCATTGTTGGAAGATAGTCTCGTTTGTCCATCATCCTCGTCTAAATGAGAAGAGGTCAGTATGCTAGGAAGATGGCGCCTGTTGTTGATGTATTCAGGATCAAATCTTCCTCCTTCATGTACCCCCACGTTATCAGATTTCTGAGAAGAATTGTGATTCTCAGAGCTGTTAGTGTTGTTTTCATCCTTCATTTGACTAGTAGTGGGCGGTAAGTCAGGTTTTCGTACAGAGGAAGCAACGTGATTCTGAATCTGTGGTTCTCCCTGGTTCTTCATGGTTGGCAGAACAACTGTTGAGGCGGGATATGATGCAATTGAGTAAGAAGAAGTGTGATTAATTGGCTAGAACCTAATGAAAACAGCAGCTGAAAGTTAGCTGAGCTACATGTGTCAAATCTGTTACTGCTGTAGCGCCGCGGAGTTCCAACAATATTTCAAATTCTTGCTGGGGAAAGTTGCGCGGGTGTCTTATATAGGGGCGGTACGAGCCCTGGCACTGGGCCAATTGATTGGTCACGTGGCAATACACATGAGCACTGGAAGAGATCATAAACAAAATAATATCAGATAAAACATAATATACAATACAGGTGAAGCGTTACTAAATACATGATCATAATTTCAACAAAGAGTCGACAGAGGTGTTTTGAATTAAAGTCCCACAACTTATTTCAAACCCTTCAAGATCTTTTCCTTGTCTTCAGCAGACAACAAGCCAATGACTTCAGCTAACCCACTAATAGCAGAGTCGTGGTTGTTTCTAATTAATTGAGCAATGCTTTGAGCAAAGGCTTCGTCCTTCAATTCCTTGACTAGGGCGTCTAATTGGACGTGGTTCTCTTCGATCCAGGAGGCAACGGCTCTGTCATCTTCAGCGTCAACAGAGGATGGGTACCATGATCTCAATCTGGCAACCTTTTCGATTCTGGTAGCTTGTTGTAAGATGTCACCGATACGCTTGATCAAGTATTCTTCGTTCAAACGACGACGTAAACGCCAGAAGAAGAAACGACGGGCATTGACCCATTCCAATTCCTTACGGATGGCACCCTTGGCCATCATACGACCGGATCTGTCGTGTAAGTCGGCAAATTGGACAGAGATTTGTTGATAGATTGGTAACAAGGCCTTTTCACGAGCAGCTAACTTGTTGGCGATGGATTGGTGTTCTTCTGGAGTCAAAGAGGCATCGGATAGTTGCTTCTTCAAGGCAGCGTAGGTTTCATCCAATCTGGACATGGTGGCAATCAACTTTTCCTTACGGTACTTGATACCAACCATACCTTCTGGTTCCAAGACACCGGCTCTGGATTCGACATCAGCGTACATTTCCATCATGTCAGCGTTGATGGTTGGGTCAACAACGACCCAAGAACCACCTCTTAACTCACCGGTTGGAGGAATGTAAGTCATGATTGGTTGCTTGTAGTCAACCAAGGCATCGACAATGAAAGAACCGTACTTCAAGACTTCGTTGTACATGTCACGTTGACCACCAGAGAAACCTCTCCAGTTGGCCAAGATCATCAATGGCAATTGTTCACCGTTGTTGAAATCGTTGATGGCTTGAGCAGTCTTGAAGGCAGAGTTTGGATACCAGACTTGACCAGCTTCTTGGACAAGTTGTTCGGTGGAGCTCTTGTTGGCTGGATCAGCAGGGATCAAGTTCTCGACGGTTTGAGTCTCAACACCAATGACACCTAATGGAATACCACCTAATCTGGCTCTACCAACAACAACACCCTTGGCCCAACCACTCAAAGTTTCTTGGAAGGAGTCCTTATCGAACAAACCGGATTGGAACTTACCTTCGTCGGTTTCACGACCACGGATCATCCATCTGACGTCGTAAGATTCACCACGGGTTGGAGCATAGTCAACGTCTCTGTCCCAGGAGTCGGAAGATTCCAAGATTGGAACTGGCATGTTACGCTTGGCTGGAATGTAAGACAACCAAGACATGATCTTTTCGACACCGGCCAAGTCATCAGAGGCAGTCAAGTGAGAAACACCGTTTCTGTACATGATCTGAGTACCACCTAATTGTAAGTTGGAGGAGTAGACCTCACTACCTAACAACTTGTTGATGGCTGGAGCACCAGTCAAGATGATTGGTTGACCTTCGATTTGAATGGCTCTTTGACCCAATCTGACCAAGTAGGCACCGATACCAACAGATCTACAGGTGACCAAAGTGATGGTGAAGATGTCCTTGTATGCCTTGGAGGTGGCACCGGCAATCAAACCGGAACCTCTCAAACATTCAACACCTAAACCGTCGTCAGCACCAATGATGGCCTTGATGACGTGTCTGACTTCACCGTTTTCGACAATTCTTTCGGTGACAACAGACTTGGCTTGGTCGTTCTTGATGATTTGGTCAAGACCTTCTTGGGTGAAGTACAAGTATTGGAACCCCTTTTCTGGCTTACCTTCTTCGTTCCAGGCAACTTGGTACAATGGGACCAATTCGTCAGCAATACCGATTCTGGCACCAGAGTTGGCAGACAAGTAGATTCTTGGAATACCCAACTTTCTGGCCAATTCAGTAACCTTGTTGAAGAAGTGATCTTCTTGTGGACCGAAGGAACCGATCTTGAAGGTGATATCGTTGGCAACAATCAAGAATTGACGACCTCTTGGGTATTCTGGAGTCTTGACAAAGACCTTGAAACCAACCATACCGATGTTGTTGGCACCAGCGTCTCTGTCAACTTCAGTCAAATCGTCGTTGTCGTCCAAGATCAATTCAGTGGATTGTAAGAAATCTTCTGGAACCTTGGCGTTAGGAGCATGTTGCTTCCATTGAGCTAAGGTGGCTTGACGGAACAATTCTGGGAAATCGTAGACGTAAGTGGTACCCATCAAGTGAGCCTTGTAACGCTTTGGTTGCAAGAATTCCTTTTCTGGGTATGGAGTAGAGATGGATCTCAAGTGCATGGAACCTGGAGAGTCAATGGACTTGAAGACCCATTCACCTTGAGAGTTCTTGACTTCGATGTACAACTCAGACTTGATGACGTAACCAGAGACATTGTCGATCTTGGCTCTCAATGGGAACGGAATACCGGTCTTTGGATCGTTACACATGATTCTGATTTCGGCAGAGGCAACACGTAATCTCCATAATCTTCTACCGAATCTTTCCAAGAACCCACCGAAGGCAGCTTGGACATCTTCTGGCAAGACGTTGAAGACAGCAGAGAAGTTGATGAAGATGTGGTTCAAGTCGGAGTTGGAAGTGTCAATGACTTCCAAGGCGTCCAAGATGTCAGACATCAATCTGTGAGCTTCAGAGGTCAAGTACTCTTGGATGGTGATGTCGTCACGGATACGACCAGTTCTGATGATACCTCTGACGAAGAATCTCTTGTCGACAGAGGAGTTCTTACCGATGGCTTCGTAGACGTGCAAGTTTCTGTTGTCGGTGAAGACTGGCTTGATGTTGAAGTTGGACAATCTGGCCAATTCCAATTGGTAAGCTAAGGCTGGCTCGATGTGACGGATGGTTTCATCCTCAGCATAGTCTGGACCTCTGAAGGTGTAGTACTTTGGATAAGAACCGTCAGTGGCACCAAACACGAAAGTGATACGACGAATGGAAGTAGCGACTAATTCGTCCTTGGCATCGGCTAAGATTTCCTTCAACTTGGCTAAAATCTCCTCTTCCGTATCGAAACCAGCAGCATTGGAAACGACAACATTGGCAACGTTGGATAAGACACCAGTGGTTTGACCTCTGTTTGGAGCTGGACCAGAAGCAGCAGCGGAAGCATTGGAGGATCTTCTTGGGATCTTTTCCAAACCTCTAACCAACAAGTCTTCAACATCGTCCAAGTGCTTGGCTGGAACCAAGATACCGGATCTCAATGGTTGGGAGTCGTCGTTGGAGACGAAAGTCAAGTCGGAGACTGAGATGGCTCTGCCCATTGGAGACTTACCTAACAGGCCCTTTTGAGGAGCAGCGTTGTAAGCAGCGTTGGACAAAGTTGGCAATTGGAACTTCCATTCGACAATTGGAGCATCGTTGGTGGTGTGGTAGTTCAAGGACCCGACAACGTTGTAGGCTCTGTAAGCACGGCGAACGTAAACTTCAGCGGCAGCAGCGGCGACATATGGGTCTGGGTGGACCAAGAACTGGGTCAAGACATCAAAGACAACGTACTTAGAGTCAATGACATCCTTCAAGACATCCAATTGTGGCTCACGGTGGTTGGAGCCGATTTCACCGTATCTGGTTTCAACAACAGAGGACTTCAAGATGTGTTCCAATTGGTCGGATCTTTCCTTGACAGAAGGTAAGGCACATTGGATAAGGATTTCTCTGGCCTTGATGGCAACCTTGGCACTGGTTCTGGATTCCAAATCAACAATGTTCTTCAAAGAAGGACGTAAGGAGTCAGCGACATCAGACTTTTGTTGACACAATGGCTGGTAGTGCTTCAAGATGGCCAAGATCAAGTTGTTCTTGGAGGAGACTCTGGAGTGAGACAGGACGATGGAGACCACCTTGGCCAAGTTCTCCTTGTTTTCATCTCTCAACTTCAACACGACATCTTCTTCTCTGACGTTGTTACCAGCGAACAAAGCTTCGACAGTGTAGTAGTCGTTCAACAAGTTGGCAAAGACACTGTGTTCGTGAACTTCTAAGCCGTCCTTGTAACGAGTGGTGATGTCCAACAATGGAGCAACAACTTGAGAGAACAAACCATCAACTTCATCAGAAGCAGCAGTCTTTTCAATCAACTTGGTCAATTGTCTAGCTGGGAAAGGAGCGTCTCTGGAAGAGGATCTTTCAACTAAGGCAATTAAGTCCTCGTCCAACTTGATTGGTAATCTGGTGTGTAAGGCAGAGATCTGTTGGTTCCATTCAGAGTATGGTAAGGCAGGGTCTCTCAAGACTTCGATCAAGGACTTCAAAGTGGCGTTCATGACAACTTGGTTATCGTAACCAGCCAAGATGTTTTGCAAAGTGGTGGACAAAGTTTGGAACTTGTGGACTGGCTTGTTACCTTGAAGCTTGGCTGAACCGTAGTTTGGCAAAATACCTTCGAATGGTAAGGCGTGCTTGACCTTGGATGGGTCGTCTAGGGCTAGGATGGCCAAGATGTCACCAGCTTGCAAGTTGGAACCCGGCTGCTTGACCAATTGGACAATACCGTCTTCTTGGGCAATCAAAGGCATTTGCATCTTCATGACCTCAACTTCGGCGTAAGCTTGGCCGGCGTTGATGTGGTCACCACTTTCAACCAAGTACTTGACTAACTTACCTGGAGATGGGGTTCTCAATTGAGTAGGGTCGTTTTCAACCTCCAACAAACAGGTCTTGGCGTCAACAGACAATCTGGTAGCACCGACTTCCTCCTTCCAGTAGACAGTGTGAGACTTACCGTCAAGGGCAATCAACAACCCACCGTCGGACAATTGCTTGACACCGACTTCGACCTTGGAACCGTTGATGAACAAAGTGTAGATCTCATCGGCAGATTGGGCAGCAGTGAACTTGTATCTGTAGCCTTCGTAGATGAATTCCACTGGGAAGATGGTTTGCAAGGAGTCCTTGGATGGAACTTGACCCTTCTCCAAAGAGGCCATGAAGTTTTGCTTGGCTTCTTGAGAAGAGATGTGGGCCTTGGTGATGGCACCACAGATGGTGGCAATGGTGGTGTCTGGTCTTTCGGCAGTCAACTTCTTGGAGATCAATTCATCCAACCAACCAGTGGTGATGGTGTTGTCTTCGAAATCGGTGGTTTCCAACAACTTGATCAAGTACTCGACGGTGGTCTTGAAGTCACCTCTGATGGACAATTCCTTCAAAGCGACAACCATGTGCTTTCTGGAGGCTTGTCTGTTTTCACCGAAGGCGAAGATGTGACCAAATTGAGAATCAGAGAAAGAGTGGATGTTACCTTGGTTGGCAACGGAGAAGTAACCCCAGACGTTGGAGGAGGATCTGAAGTTCAATTCGTGGATGGAACCACCAGATGGCTTGAAACCTTCACCTGGATCTTCAGAGGTGATACGACAGGCGGTACAGTGGCCCTTTGGAGTTGGTCTTCTTTGAGAAGTCAAAGCAGATTCGGATTCGAAGCCAAAGTCGATTTCAGTGGAAGTGTGTGGATCGACACCGTAGAACAATCTGATGTCTCTGACTCTGTGCAATGGAATACCCATGGCAATTTGCAATTGAGCAGCTGGCAAGTTGACACCAGTGACCATTTCGGTGGTTGGATGCTCGACTTGTAATCTTGGGTTCAATTCCAAGAAGTAGAACTTGTCGTCGGCGTGGGAGTACAAGTACTCGACGGTACCGGCAGAGACGTAACCGACCAACTTACCTAATCTGACAGCAGCCTTCTCCATCTTGGAGAAAGTGTCGCTCTTGGCAACGGTGACTGGGGCTTCTTCAATGATCTTTTGGTGACGTCTTTGGACAGAACAATCACGGCCGAAAAGGGAAATGTTCTTACCGTATTGATCGGCCAACAACTGCACTTCTAAATGTCTGGCGTTACCAGCCAACTTCATGATGAAGATAGGAGAACCTGGGATTTCGTTGGCGGCTTGCTTGTAAAGAGCGACAAAGTCCTTTTCGTCGTCAACCTTTCTGATACCTTTACCACCACCACCTTCGGAGGCCTTGACCATGACTGGGAACCCAATCTCTCTGGCCTTTTGTAAACCTTCTTCTGGAGAAGTGACACAACCCTTGGCGTAGGTTTGCTCGTCAACGGACACCAACTGTGTCTTTGGGTCGACTTGGACATCGGCAACACCGGTACCAGACCATGGAATACATGGAACATCGGCGTGTTGTGCAACAATGGTGGAGGAGATCTTGTCACCTAAGGATCTCATGGCGGAACCTGGAGGACCAATGAACAAGATTTTTCTCTTGGAAGCAGCTAGGGATTCTGGCAACAATGGGTTTTCAGAAGCGTGACCCCAACCAGCCCAAACAGCGTCAACTTCGGTTCTTTCAGCAATATCGACAATCAATTCAACATTGGCGTAGTTGTTGTTGTTGGTACCACCTGGGACTTCGACGTATTGGTCAGCCATACGGATGTACTCCGCGTTGGCTTCCAAATCTTCTGGGGTGGCCATGGCGACGAACTTGATGATTCTTTCGTCACCAAAGGTTTCGTAGGCCCACTTTCTGACAGATCTGATTTCCTTGACGGCGGCAATACCATTGTTAGAGATCAAAACCTTTCTGATGACAGTGTGACCGCCGTGCTCCTTCACGAAAGTCTTCAAAGGACCTTCTTCGGCGACGTCCAAAGTGTTCAAACCAATGAAGTGTTCTGGCAATGTTTCATGTAGAGAAGCGTATTCTTGTAAGGATTGTTGGGAAGTTTGGACAACTTCGCTCAAGTTTTCTTCACTCATCTTGATACTGTGGGGGTAATCTGTGTGGAGGTGAGTGTTTGTGTTGTTGAGATGTGTAACTGATGCAGAAGTAGAGATAAATCTGGATCGATGGCGAAATGTGTGGTGGTAGTTTAGTGAAAAACTTCGGTTTGCTAGGAGTAAAGATAAATAATAATTGGTAAAAGGAAGCCCTTTCGGACAGAAGACGTGTCTATAGGGAAGAATGTATGAAGTAAGTCTCGAAATACTGTATAGTGGGGTTCGTTGTTAGTATGCAATTTCGAAAAAGATTCTAGTTTTGCCTGCTCCTTGGCCTTTTCAACTATCTCTTCACCTAAGCTCAATCCAATTGGTATCAAAAAAAGCCTATTTGATCTGATCTTCGGTCAGATCGCTCGTAGATGCCACCCATCTGCCATCAAAACGGTCAATCTTACAAATTTCCCAACAACTGAAAAAACATCTGGTACGGGCAGCATTTGGCGGATACGCGTCTCACAACAACTAGCAGATCAAGGGAACAATGGTCATGATTAGAAGCCAGTATATTGTCTTCAATCGTAAAGTAATGGTCGATATGTTGCTGTGGGAGTGTTATAAGGCTGGAATTGTTATCAAATGCGAGAAAAAAACACGAGAATTGGACAAAGGATAGTTGAAAGAATCGGAATTTGGCTGAGAATTGATGCTTTACTTACTGTGATCTAGGAGCAGAATTAAAGAACAGGATTGTGGTGTGGGAGTGGGAATAATCTGTCTTTAAGAGAGTCTTTCTGAATCAGCACTATAGTGACCTTTGTAGAAAACGAATTGAAATGAATTTTTACTGTTCCTTGATTCCGATACTACTCTTGTGTTTTGGAAGAGCCAAATCTTTTCTATATAAACCAACTGTGCTTACAATCGCAGCCTTGTCCCGTTGGCGGTCGTTGAGCTCTGAAGCGCCATAAAAAAAAGACCCAACAAGACCAGGCATGCGTTGACGTCAACGTTCCCAGCGTTTTGAGCCCGGCGCTTTAAGTGGTGCGCTGACATAAGCTCTTACATAATTTGCATTACGTCAGCAATTTTATCTTACGTAGTGTACTATACGTGTCTTTTTACGGTGATATCATGGATCTTTAACACCTGGTCGAAAGTCGAAAGCTCAACAGATCAGAGAGATCTTTCTGGAGACAGGCTACAGCTAGTTCAAGATACAGCTTTCAACGCCTTATCATCATTAGTAATATCATGTACAGTGCCGATATTTGAAACGCTCCTTGATCCTGGATCTTCAATCTCTAAAACTGAATGCAATTATAATAAACAATGAACATGATTTATCCCAAGAAATAATATACAGTAAACTTCTAAATGTAAGAAATAAAACAAAATAAAACAAAATAAAAATCCTTTAATGCATGATGTATTGGTATTCACCCTTAGCGGCACGGTAATCATCGTCACCTTCCTTAGCTTCTTCATCACCTTTGAAATCGTAGGTGATCTTGACATCCAAGTCTCTTGGGTTTTGCTTGTTTGGTCTGTTGTCCAAGGAGAGCTTGATGGTTTCGCCCTTCTTGACATCAAGAACATCTTCCAAGTAGAAAACGGTTTGCTTCCAGTGGGTGTAATTGGCTTGTGGACCTGTGGAGAAGTAAATTTCGTTCTTCTTTTCGCTGGATGGGAACCAGATATCGAACCAGGAGACAAGACCGTGGACCAAGTCGTCTCTTTGGGCTTTCAATTCGAATTCTTTGAAGAAGGCTAAGTCTTCGACCTTGACGGTGTTGATGTCAATGTCAATCAACTTGGCAGAAGAGGTAACAACAGCAGAGTTCTCAACAATGTCAACTAAAGGTTCTCTCATGGACAATTCGATGAATGGAGAGTAGTCGAAACCGTACACGTTTTCCCAGTAGTGAATCTTGTCATCCTTGTATTCCCCATCTTCAATGGCGGCAATGTGCATGGTGGCACGGTCTGGGAAAAGTAAGCCACCTTCAACTAAGTAGTGGTCTCTGGCCCACAAGACGGAGTCCAACATGGATTCGTACAACAAGAAGTAGCCCATCCATTCAGAGATGATGATGTCGACCTTTGGGTAAGGTAATGTGACGTCCTCCAACTTACCTCTGACCAAAGTGATCTTATCGGAGAACCCGTTCAAATCAACAATCTTTTGAGCCATTTCGATAATATTGGACATATCAACACCAATGACGTGCTTAGCACCAGCCTGAGCAGCGAACATGGAAAGAATACCAGTACCACAACCAACATCTAAGACGATCTTGTCCTTGAACAAGTCCTTGTTCTTAAGGATGGCTTGACGGTAACTTAAAGTACGCACTTGATCCTTAAGCATTTCTTCGTGGATGTGGTGACCAGCATAGGAATCAAAGTAGTGAAGTTCAGAGGCAGCTAAGTTAGCTCTGTCGGTTGCAGATTCTTGGGCCATTGTGATGTGGTGTTTAGAAGTGAATAGACAACTTGAAGAATGGTAATATTGTACATTACTTGTTGGGTACTCCCAGTTGTAGTTTTAGATCTGGGATTTATTTATTTTTTACCCTTAACGTCAAATTTTCAACACCCGAACATCCCATACAAATGAGCGGCCCGCATGTGAAATTTAAATTTCTTTTCCTGATCGTGCATGAAGGTACATAGTTAGAGGATTAGAGGCCTAATAAATTCACTTTTGTATTCGAAAGAATTGATTATGATGTATTTTGAAATGAAAGCCCTGGAATTAAGAACTACGTTCTATAGAACTCATGTACACATCTCTGAACAAATTAATCGCTATAATAAGCTAGTAGTCTTGATTCTATATATGCTTCAAATTTTCCGGCTGTACTACATATTATGCAGAAGAATGATTTTATATTTATAAGGATCGAACTATATAGTTCAGCAAGCTGCTGATCTAGCTTACGTCCTGCAATATTAGAATAAATTGTTAATTGATAATATATTAAATATTAATATTTGAGTAAAATTTAATTTAATTAGCTCATATTAATATTATAATTATTATAATTTCCAATTAATTAGCAGCTGCATGTATAAATTAAATTAATTACAATAAATTTTAGTTGATGATCAATATAATATTTTTAATACTAGATATTTATTATATATAAATTATGAATTATATCGAGCTAGTTAATTATAATAATATTATAATTAAAATTTATACCATGAATTCATTACTATAATTGATCAATTTATCTATGCCAGCTCAGTTCATCTTGAGCTGTTTAATGGAGGAGTCTCTATCGTGTAGTTTATGGTGACAAACAGCTGGCTGTGGTTTCTTAGGACGCTCAGCAGGAGTACTAGTATTCACAAGGGATTTATTTGGAGTGGATCTTTCTAGTCTTTCTGCAACCTTTCTCTCTTTCTTTGGCTTTACAGCGAGTCTGCTCTTAAAGGCCTTCCAATTGAATATTTTATCAATGATTTCATCGTCTGGGTCATGCATGATTGCACCAGGGTGATGAATCTTGATATCAATTGGATACTCAAATACAAACTCTTCACATGACTTCTTATGGGAGCGATACATGTAGTCCACAAATGATTGCTGGAAGTATTTCTTGTGTTCTTTGCTAATGAGGATAAATCTATCTGAGAAGTTGCTGTCATAGTACGTTCTGTCGTTTGGAACACGGAAGAAGCTCATCTTCTGGAAATATCCGTCCAAAGCTATGGCACCGTCATTGCTCCTATGATCGATCAAGAGATTATTAAAACATGTAAGGATGGAGATCCATTGCACACGGGTCAAAAGAGGTGTTTGTTTCTCCATCATATATGGGAAGAACCTTACAATCTTCTTTCTGCACACAAAAGCAGGACTGTTAATATACGAATGTACTTGCTCCTGGGATGGAAAGTCGTAGTGTTGGCTTATCTCGTTTGGGAATCTATCAGGCCTCTTATTTTCGTCATCTTGGTTCCTCAATTCTATGATCAAATCTTGCACACGATCATGCAATTCGTCTAAAGACATAGCTTCTTTAATGAGATACACGTTGAATACCGTCTCTTTTCTCACAGGAACATTCCAAGCGGAACCGAATAGAGACTTCTTTTTATGCAAGATAACTTTGAACATCATTGTATCGAATGTAACGTCCAAATCCTCTCTAATGATTTTGGGGAACACATTCTCTTTGAAGATTCTGAACCAGTATATGCTGCTATCGACAAGAATTGGCTGGCAATGGAAATGATAGAGCGTTGGCGAAGGTTGACGGAATATTTCGATGTCTTTATCCCCGTCAAATATACAATCAAGTTTTTTTGACTTCATCAGGAAACTCTTCTTAATAGAAGAACTTTGTTTTTGAGACCGAAACATTTTTGCGTGCAAGATCTGATGGAATAGGACATTTTGTACTCACGTATGCCACGCTTTATGTAAGTGCCCAAAAATTGGGGTCACTTCCGTCTTTTTATAGATCATAGAATGGCAAGACATCAGTAAAGATTTTACACTGAGAAGTGAAGACTCCATTTGACCTTCTCCTAAAATTCTAGTTCTCAAAGTAACAATTGCAGAAATCTGAGAGATAAGATGTCTTTAAAAGGTCTCGGTTCAAGCCATAATTTACCAGGGCCGCCGCCAGCCACTGGTTGCGAGATTTTATAATTACTGCTTCTCAAATTATACAGAAACAATAATATGATTAGGCTGAAACTAGGATAAAGATTTTACCACAATATACGCTAAGAAATTAAAAAAAAAAAGGTACAAGAGTGCAAAATCTATGTGCAATTATTGCTTCAGAATCAGATTCAAAGATATTCACCCAAATCCAACAAGTTCGGTTGTATAGTGTAGTGGTTATCACTTTAGATTCTGATTCTGGAAACCTCGGTTCGAATCCGAGTACGACCGTTTATTTTTTTTCGTTCCTCCACATCTCGGAACTGAAAATCAAAATCAAAAAAATGATAAGTGTAAGCACAACAAGTGTCAGATGCAACCATAAAATACGCTATTATTATCTGATTATCCAGTGGCTTCACATTTCTAAAAAAAGGCTATCAAACTTGAATCGGAATGAAAAGTTTCTACTGGCTGTAAAAATGAATTTTCAGTATTTTTTTTCTTCAAATATGTGTCAAAATTTTCATTCTCTGCTGAATTATGCAGGCGTTGGTTGGGCCAATAGAAACATAGAATATCTCTTAGATGAAAAGGAAGTGGACTCTATATCGTCTATGGGGTCCATAGATCGAGATTCCTTGTGAGCTACAAACATACAAATCTATTGGAGCCGTCTAAGACTAAAGTATCATATGTGTATTCTAATCATCTATGCGTCAAAAAAATATCAGACCGTAACCTCCTTCTTTCTTCTTCTACTTAGGATAGTCGATGTACCCAAAGATAGTTCGAACGGAGAATCACCCACCACAGGATCCTTGATGTTATTCAGTTGGGCCTTCTTCACGATCTTACGTTGAGGTTTACCACTATCATCGTCCTCATCTTCATCTTCCTCTTCCAGTATATCACTGTCATGAGGATGGTTGTGCTGATATTGCTTTAGAATGTTCTCTTCACCGATTCTCTGGACAGCGTTGGAAATATCAAAGGCATCCTTCATGGCTCTGTGCATTGGCGAGTACAGCGGCTCAGCTCTCTTGAACTGGCTAACGTAGTTCTTCTTAGGTTGCTTGAATTGCACTTCGTTCAACCATGGATCGCTGAGGAATTGGTCAATAGTGTATCTCTTGTTCGGATCCACCGTTAGCAAGTTCTTGACACAAGTCTTAGCGCCAACACTGATTTCGTCCCACCACGGAGAGAGGAAAGTATATTCACCCCTAGCAACCTTTCTTGTCAAAAGGTCAATCTTCTCATCGTAAAATGGAGGAAAGCCACAGAGCAAAGTGTAAAGCACACAGCCCAAAGCCCACATATCAACGTTCTTGGAGTAGTGTTCATCCTTGACGATCTCAGGCGCAGTGTAACCAACAGTACCACAAGGAGTCTTGGTGTTATCGTACCAGATCTGCTTAGAAAGACCGAAGTCCGCTAATTTCACAATACCGATCCCACCACCACCAACACCGTTGTTGAACTCACCCTCATCTAATTTGTTTGGATCGTCAGATCTTCTCAACTTTCTAACTTTTGAAGGAATGATTGGGATTGGCTGGAACAATAAATTCTCCGGTTTCAAATCTCTGTGCACGACACCGATTTCTTCATGCAGGTACTTAAGAGCTTCACCAACTTGCTTGATGATATGTCTTGAAAGATCTTCCGAAAGGTATGTGAACTTGACGATTTCGTTGAAGATTTCCCCACCTTGGATGAGCTCCTGTATAATGTAATAGTACTGGTCAACTTCTCTGAATTCGACAAACTTAACAATGTTATCGTGGCTGAGTTGTCTCATAATGGTGGCTTCCTTAAGGACAGCTTGCTTCTGATTCTGATCTAGTTGTTGTTTCTTGATAACTTTGATGGCGACGTGTTCGTTGGTTTGTAAGTTCAAGGCCTGGTGGACAGTCGAAAATGCACCTTCTCCTAATTTCTCTGTGATCTGGTAGTTTTCCAAGCCTGGGAAGGGATTATTATCTTTTCTGGTCTCTGAGGTTGGTGGAAGATTAATAACAGGTATGTTCGTAGCAACAGGAACTGCAGTAGATTGCTCCTGGATCTGGACTTGTTGTAGTGCTGGTTCAAATTCGTTATAGTCGTAAGGCTTGCTGCTGGTTCCAGGAATCGTGAGATCAGTATCATTACTCAAGGGATAAGTGTCCACAATATTCATATCTGATGTTGTGATGTTCATGTTGTTGGTGTTTGTGTTCACATTAGAGTCGGCTGCTTCTCTCACCGTGTCAGACTTAGCCTGCTGTTTGTGGTCTGTCCTTCCGTTGGCGATGAAGTTCTTTAGGGTTTTGAACATGGTGTTGAGTTTGTATCGAAGTTAAAGAAGCTGAATTATGCTGTGATTCATAGGAAAGTAAGGTTGCTAGTGTTAAAATTAATCTTCCTTTCGTTTCTACGAGCTGAAACTGCCTCAGCCAAAAACACGTACGTACGCTGGAAATCCAGCTTTTAAATCTTGCCGATTGCGCCGCGGCCCACGGTCCGGCTCTGCCTCCGCCCTTGACGTCAGTCATTTTGAGTTTAGCAGCTGTCGCCGGTTATAACCGAGATCCGGGTTACACAAACACGTCAAATTTCTTATCCGAGGGTCCGAGCAAGTACAGCCCCGGACTGAGCCCTTGAGCTCAATCACGTGCCCTTGTTTGATAGACGGCGACCGAGAATTTCTTTTTCTCAAGCGACGTGTATGCAGGTCGATGCAAGTCTCCGCCTAGGACTTTCGCGTCTTGAATCATGCGATTTTTGTGAAGATGAATCGTATGATTTTGTTATGTGAGCCATTCTTCAGAAATTCCCGCCCTCATAACTGTTAAAAAGGACATTTCATACTCAAAAATAGCTGACCAGAACGTCGAATTAATCAAAAGGAGCTGGAAAAAAATGTTTTTGTTGCTTCCAAACAATAACTTTCACTACTACGACTCCTTGAGTTTCAAAACTTTAAGCCAATCTATATCTGTGTCACAATGAGCACTGCTAACATGGGCTACACATTCGATGACTATGATGCTTTCTTAGCTTCATTAACCAACAACCCTCAAAACCAGCATCCAAATGGCATGAACCAACTGAACCCTGCTATCAATACCAATTCTCAGGTCAAGATGGAACAGAAAAGCTCGTTTTCTTCAGGCTCAGTTCTTTCAGAAGAGGAAAACCCATACTACAATCAGAATAACATCGGTCACACTCAAGGTGCTTGGAACCAACAACAGTTTCTCTCTCCAGACTTCACTTCCAACTCTAACTCCAACGAGTCTTCTCCCCACGAGATATTCAACAATGACATCTTCGACTTCTCAAACCCATTAGGTCTTTCCGTCACCAACAACACTGTTGCCACCAACCAGAACAATACCTACATGAACAGAGACTTCCTTAAATTGGAGAAGACCACTTCCTTGCCACTTGGATTCGACTCCTTGCAAAGCCAAAACGCTCCAGCTCATCTGAACAACCAACAAACTCTCAAGAAGCAGCACGTCAAGTTGGCAGATGCAGTTCCAAACAGTTGTCATGTCACCAAGAGCGGTAAAGTCAAGAAGGAGAAGTCCTCACACAACATGATTGAAAAGAGATACCGTACCAACATCAACGATAAGATCAATGCATTGAGAGACTCCGTTCCTGCTCTCAGGATTCTTGTCCACGAAGGTTCAGAGGATGACTACGCTGATGACAACGATGAATTGGACGGGTTACAACCAGCCAAGAAGTTGAACAAAGCCACCATCTTATCAAAGGCCACAGAGTACATCAAGCACTTAGAACTGAAGAATGATATTTTGAAGAAGGAGAACGACGACTTGAAACTAAGATTGTACGGTGAAACCCCAAGATCTTCAGTGGATTCTAACGCAAGCCAACAGCACTTGATGGCGAACAACGGTGGCAGCAACTATGCCAACAGAATCCTTTTAGGTGGTTTAACCTGTATGGTTGGTTCCAGCTTGAGTGACGACTTGAACAATATGGATTCCAGACAATTATTTGCTCTGCCAATAATAAGCTTCAACAGCCAGGGATCCATGCAATTGAACTGGCAATTCATCTCCTTATTCAGCAAGATTTCCTTATTATTCGGTGTAATTCTCTACGTTTTGGTTCCATTGCTCAGTCCAACCTCTGTTGATGAGAAAAAGCAAAAGAGTTTCATCGTTGATAACGTCAGAGATTTGAACGGGTCAATATTCACAGCTCCAAAGACCAACGAAAACGATCAAGTTGCTAAGTTCCTAATATTCAAAAGTTTTCAATTAAGACTTAAGTATGGCTCCAATGAAATCATTCAATACATCACCACCCTGATGTGGAACTACTGCAAGGAGATCAAGATCACCAACAATGAGAAGTTGTCCAAGATTTTGTCCAAGCCAATCGAATTGACATTAAACAACAAGAAGTTCATGAACAAGTTGAAGTTGGAGCACAGCAAAGCTGATGAATCCTTGTCTCGCAAGCTTTACAGCTTTGTCTGTGAGACGGAGAGAAACATTGTCTTGAAGAAGTTCCTTGTCAAGTCCATTGAATCGCAAGGTCAAGCCAACTTGAAGGATATCGCCACTGATTCTTTGGAGTTACAGACTTTGTTCAACCCAACTGATGAAAATGTTGAGAGATACTCCAAGATTTTGGACTTCCAAGGTTTGCTACCAGCTGAAGCCGAATCCTGCGATGAAGAACACTTCTCCAATGACAATGTCGTTTTGAGCGCCGCTAAGATCTTGAACGCTGCTCAATCAGAGGACCCAGAGAGAATTGGCCAATGCTTGAAAGAGTTGAACGTCAACACTATTATTCTCAACAACGAGAAGTTGAACTTATTAGGATTCACGTCGTTGTACCTGATTTCAGTCAAGTTGAACCAGCTCATCAGCAAGCCACATCAATTATCCGACGAGTCCTTAATCAAATTGGAGGAATTGTCCAGTTTCCTGAGAATATGGATAAGTGAGAACTCGAAGAACTACCAGATCGTGAACTCCAAGAAGAACATCGACTACAAGTTCAAGTTCATCCAGTTCTTCATCAGTGTCAACTTGAAGATCAACTACGGGCTAGTGGAGGAAAGCAAGTGAGGGAGGGTTTCGAGCCAGGGTTTATTATTTATTTATTTGTTCATTAATTGTTGTTTCTGTTATTCTTTTATTCATTTTTTTGAGTGTGTGGGTTGTTTGTTCTTAGCGCCATAGGCCATAATTTCTTTATGTTTTGTGTTAATTAGGTGCAAGGAGTTCTTGGTGCTTTACTCTTTGCATATATACCATCAAGTAGGTTATTTATAAAAATTATTATACGTTGATTCAAAAACTGAATTATACAGGCTTGACTAGTGGTTTCGTTCAGTGACGTAGTTTGCTTCAACAAGCTGCTGTTAAGTTTTGTTATACTTTGTGGCAGTAGACTTACTCCAGGATACAGATACTAGTTTTGGCTTCTAGAATTCACCAATGATATCGACTGGATTTAAGATTTGAAGACTGGAGAATGGAGATTGGAGAAAATTACGATAAACGACTCACGGAGTTCCCAGTTCCCAGCCGGTCGTGTTCTATATGCGGAGTGCATTCCTGAGAAAAGACATCAGGAGGTTGTTATTTGATTCTTGATATTTGAGGATGTAGTTTCCCGAAAATAGCTGGCTGAACATATGAAAGCAAACAAACTATCATCAGCCTTGATCCTGGACTCCGTATACAAGTGACAATACAACTCGACTCTATGTTGTTATATGAACTCTATTAAATATATACAAATGCAAATGACCTTCTCTCCCTATCTGAATTTTTCATAGTACAACTCTTCATCGAATCTCTTTTGAACCAAGTCCAAGACTTCCTTTGGATACACAGCTTCCAAAGATTCGCCCCCAAGCAAGACTCTATCTTCGTGTATTTTCATTTCCTCCTTAGTCATGATGACAACATTTGTCAAGCTGACTGGCTTGCTTGGATCCCATTTACTTAGAGTCAGTCTGGTGGAGTAGTTGGAGATTGGCGACTTGCCACGGAAGACTTCTTCGACCAAGTATGGGACATCTTTCAAAGCGATTGGAACACGTTGATCAGGCTCTCCTAGACGTGTTTGCTGACCAGCCAATGTCTGGAAAATACCGTCGTAGATCTTTATACGGTTCTTACCTTCGATAGGTTCGATAGGATAGCCAGAGACCCTGGCAAGGATATAACTCACAATAGTGAGACCAAAGACAGCTGGCATAGTACCCAAGACTGGTAAGATTCTGACACGGAAGTCCTTCAAAGCTGACAATTCGTCCACTTTACCACGTTGGAATTCATCTTCTGGTAATGGCAACAACTGGGCCTTACGAGGATCAGGCTTCTCAGCGGAGAAAACCACTGGAATATCCCTGGTGATACCCTTCTTTTTCAAACGGCGTCTGACGGCCCTGGCAAGGGAATCCTCCTCGGTGTTGGAGATATCACCAATGTTAATTCTTGATGGGTCTGACTTACAAGCAGCACCCATAGATGAGACGATAGGAAGCTTGTTGTCATAGCAGAAGGCCAACAAGTCGACCTTAGTATCAATGTTGTCAATGCAGTCGACGATGAAGGTAGGGTTGCCCTTTAGTAACAGTTCTTCAGCGTTAGGAAGATGCCACAGCTGGTTAATAGCTTCGATTTCCACCCATGGAGCGATCTTCTTCAAATGCGTCTTCAAACATTCAACCTTGGAGGTACCGACGTCTTCCAAAGTGGCAACAGAGTGTCTGTTAAGCGAAGATAGAGAAACCTGGTCGAAATCAATGACTCTGATCTTAGAAACACCAGCTCTAACCAACATGGTACAAACCCAAGAACCAACACCACCGGCACCGACAACAACGATGAATTGGTCACGAACAGCTTCCATACCTTCCTTACCGAGGAAAGCATAGTTACGGGCTAGTTGTTCCTGAATTAAAGCCTCGTCGTATTCAGTAGTTGTGTTCAATGTGGGTTTGTTGGTCTTGGTTGGCTTGAGAGATGAGCTTGAAGATCTGGCTGTGGAGGAAGCATTATAGTATTGATGGTAAGCTTCCACTAATGTAGCGGTGGCGACAGCAGACAGGGCACCAACTGCTAAATATTTGGAAATGTTGGACATTGTTGGGTAGATATAATCAAGGGAGACCAAGTATTGCAAGGTTTAGTGACACCTTTTTCAAGTCGATACCTCTAAATTATATACCATATCATCGTTGCCAGCTCCAAAAGAAAAGAAGGAAAAAAATATAAATTGTTCGCGAAGGCAGATTTAGCCGTCGGCACAAAAAAGGATAGTTTTGCAAAAAATATTTCCTAATTGGGACTTTTGCAGGTTATTTCTGCGCGACTTTATCATTTCGCGCATCAATCAACCATGAGATTTCAAAAGAGTTTGATCAAAATTACATACACCACTTCGACTATAATGTCGTTCTTTTAAGAATTTTGTAGCATATTTACCCGGGTATATCTCAAAATGTCTTTCTTTGATGGTGTCAATGCCATTGCTGGCAATTGCTCTCTTGTCAATGCTCTTTTATACGCTGCTCTATCAGTCGGTGTCTTAAAGTTAACTTCCCTTTTCTTATCCTCCGCTTCTTTGATCCTTGACCTATTTGTTCTTCCATCTGTCAACTACAAGAAGTACGGTGCCAAATCTGGCAAGTGGGCTGTTGTGACTGGTGCCTCAGATGGTATTGGTAAGGAATACTCATTACAATTGGCCTCTAAGGGCTTCAACATTGTCTTAGTTTCCAGAACACAAAGTAAATTGGAATTATTGGCCACTGAAATCGAATCCAAGTACAAGGTCGAAACTAAGATCATCTCAATTGACTTTGCTTCTGATAAACCAGAAAACTATGAAACAATCAAGCAAACCATTTCCGCTTTACCTGTCACCATTTTGATCAACAATGTCGGTCAATCCCATTCCATTCCAGTCCCATTTGTTGAAACCGAAGAACAAGAATTAAGAAACATTATTACCATCAACAACACTGCCACTTTGTTGACCACCCAAGTCATCGTTCCAGTTATCATTGAAACTCTTAAGAAGAACAAGGGTACCCGTGGTTTAATCCTCACTATGGGTTCTTTTGGCGGTTTGTTACCAACCCCGTATTTAGCCACCTACTCTGGTTCCAAGTCTTTCTTACAAGCTTGGAGTGCAGCATTAGCTGGTGAATTAGCTGAACACAAGATCGATGTTGAATTAGTCATTTCTTACCTTGTCACCTCTGCCATGTCCAAGATTAAGCGTACTTCTATGACAATCCCAAACCCAAAACAATTCGTCAAGTCTGTTTTAGCTTCCGCTGGCAGAAGAAACGGTGCCCAAGAAAGATACGCCACCTCTACTCCTTACTGGACACATGCCCTCATGCACTTTGCCATTGAAAACACTGTTGGTGTCTACAGTAAGCTTGCCAACTCTTTGAACTTGAAGATGCATGTTGATATCAGAAAGAGAGCCTTAAAGAGAGCTGCCCGTTTAGCCGCTGAGAAGAAGGATTAAATCAGTCATGTGGTTTTCCCCCTTATTCAAGAATATTTTGTACAAAGACACGCAACGATATTTGAGTAAATATACATTAACTATTGTTAAATTCAATTGGAAATCGATTAGCTGTAGAAACTTGAAAGAAGATGATGAAGTACTAGATTGCTTGCGGAGCAACTTGCAACTTCGCGTCCTGTCACTTTTACTTCCCAATGCGGAAGTCTAGTCCCGCTTATTATGATTTCCAAATTCAGCTAACTGCCGGCGCCCGCGTACAGAATCCTGAGTGAGATCTGGCGCGTATGTAACTCAAGATCATGAAAAAACAGGCGTTAAAACAACAACATCAGATCAAGATCTCCCCCATAACCCAGATCATCCTTGTAATTAGCCTGAGTTATACTGATTTCTTTCCCCAGTTGTTTGCCACTTCACTCCAATTCCCAGTTTCAGAACTATTTCTCTCTTTCAGCTTCTACTTTCACTAATTAAAGTTTCAAGAAACCGGTCGTTTACTTCATAGCCGCCCGCTGTCACAAAGAAAGAGTATCAGTTTCACATCACACAATGGTTGAATTATCAGCGTTCCAGCGTCTAGAGAAAGTCGGTGAAGGTACCTATGGTGTTGTCTACAAAGCTCAGGACACACGTTACAACAACCGTATTGTTGCTTTGAAGAAGATTCGTTTGGAATCTGAAGATGAGGGGGTCCCTTCCACTGCCATCCGTGAAATCTCTCTTTTGAAGGAACTTAAAGATGAAAACACAGTCAGATTGTACGATATCATTCACTCAGATTCTAACAAGCTTTACCTTGTGTTCGAGTTCCTTGATCTTGATTTGAAGAAATATATGGAATCCATTCCAGCTGGTGTTGGTTTAGGCGCTGATATGATCAAGAGATTCATGTTACAATTAGTCAAAGGTACAGCCTATTGCCATTCCCACAGAATTTTACACAGAGACTTGAAACCACAGAACTTGTTGATTGACAAGGAAGGTAACTTAAAATTGGCGGATTTCGGTTTGGCCAGAGGGTTTGGAGTCCCATTAAGAGCTTACACACACGAAGTTGTCACTCTATGGTACCGTGCCCCAGAGATCTTATTGGGTGGTAAGCAATACTCAACTGGTATTGATGTCTGGTCTATTGGGTGTATCTTTGCTGAAATGGTCAACAGAAAACCATTGTTTGCAGGTGACTCCGAAATCGATCAAATCTTCAGGATCTTCAGAATATTGGGTACTCCAACACCAGAAGTTTGGCCTGATGTTGCATACTTGCCAGATTTCAAGCCAACTTTCCCTAAGTGGTCCAGAAAGAACCTGCAAGACTCTGTTCCGTCGCTAGATGCTGCTGGTGTTGATTTAATGAAGCAAATGTTAGTGTACGATCCATCTGGCCGTATCAGTTGTAAGAGAGCCTTGCTACATGAATACTTCAATGAGAGCCAACAAGTCCCACCTTACCGTCAAGATGCAAGCGTCCCATTTGGCGCCACAGTGTACAAATAAGACCTTTTTTTGAGAGGCCAAACAGTCATTCATTTACAGCATTATAATTTCTTTCGTTCATTCTCTCCTTATATCAAATCTCTTGAGTAAGGCCACTTCCGTCCAAATGATACCCAGATATCACATCTTCTTAATGTCCCATGTATACTAGTTAAACAAGTTGCCAGTTTTAATTTTGTGCCTTTTCTTTTTTTTTTGCAGCTTGATCAATAGAGTTTGTAATAATGCAAATCGAGTCTATCTATTAAATATGTACAGATCATGAGCCGCTGTGGGATCAGCTTCTCTTCAAAAAGGCCTGGTAAGCATCTTGGTTGACAGTGACATTACCAATGGACTTCATTCTCTTCTTCCCTTCCTTCTGGTTGACCAACAACTTCTTTCTTCTGGAAATATCAGAAGCATGCAACTTAGCCAAGACATCCTTTCTCTTAGCCTTGACAGTAGAACGAGCGACAATCTTGTTATTGGCCTTAGCCTGGATGATCACCTCGAACAACTGGTTCTTGACGTGTTCTTTGAACTTTTCAACCCATTCCTTACCAACAGTCTGCACCAACGAATTGTGCATGACTTGAGCCAGGGCATCGACACCTTTCCCATTGATCAGCAGTTCCAGCTTACAGATCTTGGAGTCCCTGTACCCAGCCTCTTCGTAGTCCAGAGACGCATAGCCTCGCGTGGTGGACTTCAACTTCCCAAAGAAGTCTTCAACTAGATGCGCCAATGGGATCTCATAACGCAGGAGGACCTGACCAGTGGTCAAGTATTGGATCTCCTTTTGAATACCACGATTGTTGTCACAGAGTTTGATAACAGCACCTAGATATTCCTGAGGGAAAGTCATCAGCGCCTCAACGTATGGCTCCTGGAACTTGGAGACGTTCATTCTCTTCGTCGTGTGGTCTGGGAAATCGTCTGGGTTGGTAATAATCTTCTCTTCTCCCCCACCAAGGACCACCTTATATGGGACAGTCGGATTAGTCAGGATCAGAGAAGCGCCGTATTCCTTTTCCAGTCTTTCTTTGAAAACGGAGGCATGCAATGAACCAAGGAACCCCAATCTCCAGCCTTGCCCCAATGCATTGGAAGTTTCTCTCTGCAAAGTGACAGATCTATCATTCAGAACCAAATGACTCATGTGCTCGTCCAGATCTTTGAAGTCCGTGTAGTCCGCAGGGAAGGCCCCCACGAAGACCATCGGCTTTGGTTCTTCAAACCCAGGCAACGGTTCCGTAGGGTGGTTCACGTTCATGAAAGTGTCACCGATGATCGCTTCAGAGGTTTGTTTCATACCGCAAACGATGTATCCGACCTGGCCAGCTTTGATGTTGTCGGTGGGCACTCTGTCCGGGTACATGATTCCGACTTCCTTGACTTCGTATTTCTTTTGAGTATGTGGAGAGAAGATTCTTTGGCCCTTCTTGATTGACCCATCGACGACGTTCACAAGAAGAACAACACCAAGGTACGAATCGTACCAGGAGTCAACTAACAGCGACCTGAAGGGGTCTTTCAGTTTACCCTGAGGACACGGGATCTTTTCGATGATGGAGGGCAGCAATTGCTCGACGTTCAACCCGGTCTTAGCAGAGACTTGAACGATATCCTCTTTGGGCAATTCGAAGGTTGTCTCGACTTGCTCGATGGATCTCGGAATATCAGCGTGGCCCAAATCAATCTTGTTTATCACTGGGATCAACCGCAGCCCTAAACTATACGCCAGATAGAAATTGGCAACCGTCTGAGCCTGAACACCTTGTGAAGCATCGACGAGCAACAAGGCACCTCCACAACTGGCATAACTTCTTGACACTTCGGCTCTGAAGTCAACATGCCCCGGCGTGTCCACGAGATGCAGAAGATAGTCTTCCCCTTTATAGTTGTAAAACATGGAACAAGTCTGAGCCTTGATAGTGATACCACGCTCTCTTTCAACGTCCAACTTGTCAAGAACTTGCTTGTTCCCACCTTTTTCAATGACGCCTGTCAGTTCTAACAGTCTATCACTCAGCGTGGACTTCCCGTGATCAACATGTGCAACGATGGAGAAGTTACGGTATCTTTCTATCGGGATAGCGTCTAGTCTTTCCTGGATTGTCTGTTTGGTGTTTGTATTGGAAAATGATGTGATTGATGTGGAGAAGAAACGATGAGTCTGTGACGTTGTTATTGTGCTGTATTGGATACTTCTCGGTATGAGAGCCCGTATCGTGGTCAGAGACGTAGACCGAAGCCTTATTATGTTTGACATTAAAAGGTTTATGCAAGTTGGGATTTTTTCTATGGAGATTTAATAGATTGATCACACACAAGATAAAGATATGATATGCTCATACAAATAAATAATTATTTTCAACCTCGAGATCGAAAGATGATCTGTCAGATTCAGACGGGTTGATTTAGTCACGTGAATTTGCACAGAGCTTGAGAAACTTTTACGCAAAGTTCAGCGCAAATTCCCAGATTCACGCGTTAGAAAATTAATTTTTGGAAATTTTCAACGCGCGCACGGAAACTTGAAAGACGCGTCAGTTTTTCGTGTTTTTTTCGAAAATATATTTCCTAATTAGGAAGGCATGCAAGTAAATGAGCTGCGTCTTGAAGTGGGAAGTGGATCTGATCAGACACCAAAGATCCAAAAATTGAATATATAGAAGAAAAAAAAAATAACATATTGTTTTGATTTGAAACAGAGCCTATACCTCCTACCCACCAACTGATTCATATTCTTCCACACTGTGTTAACACTCCACTCCTTTTCACAATAGCATATCATGACTTCCCCAGTTACACCAGTTCAGAAACGTTTACCAAAAGCTATAAGAGACTTACAATGTTCTCTAACGATGCCTGACAGTCCTAGAAGATCATCCAGAAAGAGAGCTCAAACCCAAGAGCCAGAGGTTCCAGCCATGAAGAAGAGATTGAGATCTAAAACAATAGACCTTACGGTAGACAGTGACGTTGAAAGAGAAGAAGAATCCTTGATATCAAAGCCCAAATTAAAGATGCAAGTGTTCAACGATTTGAGCTCCTTTCCTACAAGTCCCATGAAAGCCTCAAAGGGTCAGACTCATCCAGCCGCCGCTGCTGCTGCTAAGAACAAGAAGTCCATGCTCATGACACCTCCAACAACTCCAGATAAGGACGACCGTAAGATTTTCATCAAAGAGGACCAGTTGAAGGGGAAAAAGCTACAACTCAGTCCCACCTTCTCCTCCAAGGACAGTGCCTGAAGATCCAATCTTAGAGGACGACAAGGAGAACGTCAACCCATATACACAGTCCATCTACACCAAGGCCAAGACTCTTTTCCAGCGTTCCTTCAACTACCAACCAGGAACACACATGTTACCAGCAAGAGAAGCAGAGGCCAACGCCTTGAAGAACTTCATCGTTGAGACTATCACTTCAGGCAAGACCCAATCGTTGTATATCAGTGGTCCTCCAGGCACTGGTAAGACAGCCCAGATCAGATTGACGTTATCCGAATTGATCGATTTGGATGAAGTCTACACGCATCCGGTTCAATGCGTTGAGATCGACTCCAAAGATTACAAAGTTGGGTATGTTTACATCAACTGTATGAGCATCACCAGAACGTCTATGATTTTCCAAGAGATTCTCAAATCGTTGAACCCAAAGATCGCCAGCAGTACATCATTGCAGGACTCCAAAGACGTCTTATTACAAGTTTTGAAAGGCCAAAGAAGCGGTGATATGAACATAGTCGTGTTGGACGAGTTGGATAAATTGATCACAACTAACCAGCAGATATTGTTCGAATTGTTCTCTTGGTGTTGCTTCCCACAGTCCAAGCTTTGTCTCATCGGTATCTCCAACTCCCTTGACATGATTGACCGTCTTCTCCCACGTTTGAAGATCAACGGTATGAACCCACACACTTTGAACTTCTTACCTTACGGGGCTGAACATATCGAACAGATCATCGTGGAGAAGCTTCAGCTGTTGACACCTGGGTCCAAACAAGGAACTCCTTTGTTCCACCCGGCAGCTGTTAAACTATGTGCGAAGAAATGTGCGTCTAACTCCGGTGATTTGAGACGTGCTTTTGATATTATCAAGAATTCCTTTGAGCTTTTAGAGTTGGAATTGAAGGCTAAAGACACACCAATTGAGCAATACACCTTAGAGACTGCACCAACGGTGAAGATCAACCATATCGCCAAAGTTTTCTCCCGTGTTAACGTCACTGCTTCTTCTCAAATCTCTTCAGCTTCATCGAATCTAACCATCCAACAGAAATTCATCTTGGCTTTACTCGTTAGAGCTGAATCTGTCTTGACGCTCAACGAATTGTACAACCAATACACCACAACATTGGCGAACCCGGACTTCAAACTATTGGGGCTACTTAAGAAGCATGAATTCTTGGAAGTCTTGACCACTTTGGAGAGTATCAATCTCGTTAAGGTTCAAAACACCGTTGTTAAGAAAGTCAGCGTGGTTAAAGTCAGCGCTGTTGTTGGGTTAAGAGATTTGGAAGGATTGATAGGTGGAATTCCAATCTTACAGAGATTGTTTGGAAGTGTTGTCTGAGACAACTTGTTTAGATTTAAAATTAGAGCTTGGTGGTTCTGGAAACCACCGCATTGAATATAATAATAGTAATAGAATGTTTTAATAGTGATAAGAGCAACATCCAGTAGTTCAAGTATAGAAGCCTTATTGGTACAGTACTACGATTTTGAGCAAAAGAACACTTTTCCAGATTTGAGTAAGTTGTATTAAATTCCCTTTATCATAACTAAATTAAAAATAACAAACAGAATTCAATATCGAAAAACATAAAAGAGAGAGAGAGATGAAACAAATAATAGTTTGTTAAATAACTTATTGGGTCATGGATGGACCTGGGTTGGATCTTCTCTTACCGTTGATTAAGGTAACGTTGATGAATCTCTTGGTGTAAAGAATTCTCTTGTAAGCTCTACCACATGGCTTCTTTTGCTTTTCTTGCTTGTCGACCTTTGGAGTTTGAGACTTAACCTTACCAGCACGAGCTAGGGAACCGTGAACTTTAGCCTGTTCAATTTGTTAGTATTTTGTTTTCTTGTTTTGAGGGAACTTCCAAGATATATTCACATGAGAGGAATGAAGTGATAAGAAAAGGACAAGGGGTGATCATGTGGTGGCCTGAATCTTGTATGTATCTCTCTGAGTGCCTGCCTGTTCGTTCGTTTGTTCTGTCCACAATTTAGGTAGATGTAGGGTCCAATATTTGTCTAGCCAGGAAGAGGGCGAACTACTACAACACCCAGATTCTTTGGTATTTAACAGTAGGAACGATCTTGACGGTAAACTTGCTAATCTTTGATATGGAAAGTGAATATAATACGCCCTTGCTTGATAATTATCCTTTATTCTGACGTTTAAGTTGAAGAAAATTCTGCGTAGATATCAAAAAAATGACTGACTAAAACTTGAGGCGATAAATTCAATAACTTTGACAATAAATGACGGTGGTGAATCAACATGGCCCTATAGATCATTATAACGTTCCCTCTCTCATGGTATCTTGATAATGATATGGACGTACCATTTTGAAATGATTTGATTTACGTGAAAAACAGTTTAATACAACACTTAGCAGGTGTACCGTATGTTGGCTGTCTATGGCGGGAAATAAGCGTTTTGTTTTCAATTATTTTTCGCCACGAAACCTGGGCCACCCCCAAAGCAAAAGGAAAAAAAAAACGAGAGAGACAGGAGAATATGATGTCCGGATGTTGATCCGTGCACTACCAGGTACCAAGGCTTTGCCCCGGAATTTTCGCGCACTTTCGACCAAATTCAAATTTTAGTATGGGTGATGACATAATATTGTGCGCGAACAGGTTCTGTGTATTGGGGTTTTGCGTCTGTTTTTTCTAAAACATGGCAGTCACTTTTCAATGCAGGCCGTGATGAAATTTATAGGTTGCCCTGTTTTTGTCCCGTGACCGAAACCCTATGAGATGGAACAACAACTTTAACTAGAGTCTGGCTTTGACACATCTGTAAATACGTCATAAATATATGATCTGCTCTAATTAATGATAACCAAGTGTCAAGTATCAACTACATTGATCTGGATCATGATGACCTAAAGACTTGAATCATTAATCTATGAATGTATTAAAAAAAAACTTTCGTACTGAATTAGATATATAGCTAGTAGCACTACTACTAGCACATTACTCACTTCTTATCAGCGTGTAACACAGCAATAAGTGTAACAATGCTAATCTGTAGTTTAAAAGGATAAGTTAGTATGAAGTCTCAGAAATAGAGAATATTGAAAGAAAAGAAGAAGAACAAGAAGAAAAACTTACAGACATCAAGCAAAACACTAAAATCCCGACAGAAAATCTAGCAGCGGGATACTCATCATTCTTCAAATGTGTCTGAGTATGAAAGAATCTGTAAAGACCCATTGTTATACAAAGTATAGCAACAGCGACAAACGTGGCTTTGAGGGATGTTAGTAATGCGGTGTTCACAAGACACAAAGAACCCCATACTTAATGAGTCAATACATACCACCTAAAGGCTTCCCAATATCTCTTAAAAACTCAGATCTCTCATCATCAGATCCGCTAGTAGCAATTTTAAACAATTGAGTGACACCTACCCCTGCGGACGATAAAGCCAAAGACGTTCTCATCCAAGACAAGAAGGTTCTTTCATTGGCCATCTTGGAAACATGTTAGTATCAGAAGTAATTGTTATTATGAAGGGGGCAGCAGACTTACATGATCTCTTGCAACGGGACCTTTGTTCTCTATAAATTCAGACCCCAGGTCTAAGGCCCCGTATAAGTTCCATGCACTTCTATCAAGAACAAATGGCGATGATTCATCCATTTTTGCTCGTTCATTTGTTGAAGTGACTGTATCACGTTGTTCTGTTTGAAGTGGTGAAGATGATGGTTGTGGTGTTTGTTGTTGTTGTTGGATCGTTTCTATATTCTCAGTGGTTAGTCTCTGTGGGTCTGTGGCTGTATCAGCTTGAGCTGTGATATCATTGACGTCTCTCATATTTGACGCTGGTTAATATTAGCTAGGAATTGTTCAAGAACTATGAGCTATGAGCTGATTGCGTGCAAGTTGTATACAATTACGGGACCAATTTAATCCAATCGGTGTGGCTTTTAATTGCGGATCTCTGCACGTGATTTGAGGTTGAATTTTGAAGCGCCGAAAAACATCCGAAATGCCCTAAATAGGAAACTAAGTGGACTGTCTGATAAAATTGACACAAAATCTACATCTATTGAAGAGAAGTACTATAGCGTTTCACTACGTTGCTCTCAAGGTAATAGGAAAGGGAATGGACTTTATAATACTCAGCACTGGTAATAGATAACCTATAATTAATAAATATTAGCTAGTAGTTCTAAGTAATCAAAATCAAAAACAGTAAATATACACACGGAATGAGCCAACCCACACTTAAAAGGTCAAAGTCCCAAACTCATAACTTCTCACATCACCAACTCTACCACCCAACGAACCCAACCCAATAATTCCTTTAGGAACAGGCGAAGCTAAGGACTTATGTGTTCTGAATTGCTGAGAGTAAGTGTGACGGATCCCCTGGTTATCGTAGTAAAACGTTGGTTCTTGTATATGAGTGGTCGTTGGCGTAGTTGTAGTTATCGCTTCAATTGCATGGACGGCTTTAACGTGGTGTGCGACTGGCGTGATGGTAGGGAATACCAACGAAGACGAAGGAGACAAGAAATGATAGCCAGAGTTTCTGTTGGAGTAATGACGCTTCTCTAAAACCGTTGTTGTTCTGTTATTGATCTCAGCCACAGCTGGCGTACTCTTTCTTCTTGGTGGAGCCAATAAGTCTAAGAAGAGAGGCAAAGGAAATGGAGAGGCACGAGTAGCACCACTTCCTAGTTTGGTATCGTAGTAGTCCTTTCTAATCTTTTCCAGTTCGGAGTAGGAGTACTTCTTAGCCCTAGATTCCAACCAACGGTCGAAGAGACTGTCTTCTTTTTCAAAATGTTCTTGAGCTGGATACTTGGTACGTTCTTCAACGTAATTCTTATACTCTTCAGTCACGGTATCCAATACGTTTGTTGGTTCGGTGGAGCTGTATGATGAGGTGACCTTAGTAGTGAATTGCTGCTCTGCGGAGACTGTAATTGCGAGTGGGATCGAAGTTGGGATCACTATTGCTGTGATTGTGTGGAGGCCGAATGAGGCCACGGTTAGAATCTGTTGGAATTTCATCGATGTTTGTATGTTTGCTGATCTAATTACTATTATGTGAATGAGAAATAAAATTTTGACAGAAGTAAGAGGAAGTTCGACTTCTTTTATAAGCGTACCTGGTATGAATAGAGCTGTTTCTTTCGATGGAGAGACAGATAGTGATCTCTCAGAATCACATATCTTCGCTGATCATCTCATAAGAGCTCTTTCCTTGGAATCCAAAACTGGTTGAGTTATCATGATGGACCGCTCATCGATTTGGTGATGATGATGCAATTTCTGGCTAACAACTTTCATTTCAAGCAATTTGAAACATTTAACATCTTCTCGTTGTAAATTTGAAAACGCGTGGGCCAACAGAAAACAGAGATAAATAGGTCACGTGATAACTAGGGGCCTAGTAGCCCCTTGAGTGATCTGCAAGACTGCCTAAGCTGTGCATTATGCAGATAGCGGGCATATGAGTGCAGACTAGTCTCCTAATACTCTTTATTTTATATTACATTTTAGAATATGTTGTATGTACAAGAGCAATTATTGAAGCTGTAACAGTAACGTGTTACAACCCACGGAATAGTATATCTGGTTTGCAGATCCAGTTAATCTTTGTCAAAGTATGCGTATCGGAGTCGTAGTCCGTCCAATCAGCTCAAATCTTTCTTTTTGGTGATTTGGAAAAGACCTTCCCAAAGATCTCCCCCATAGTAACCTTAGTGTGTAATTCATCATTATCCTCGTGAGCATTTGGGTGAGACTCGATAACTTGATCCCTGGCGAGCAAATAACATCTGACGAAGAACAACAAACAAGCAGAGGCAATATAGACAACACCACAATAGATGGCAGGAGCTTTATATTGGGTTGGCGAGTATTTACCATCAGCAGGAGTGGATCTCAACTTGATACCAATGATAGGAGAAAAAACACCAAAGACACCAACAATGCTGAAGAAAGTACCCAAGATGATAGCCAACTTTCTCAAACCAAACAATCTTGCTGAGATGGGAGGCAATAAAACCCACATGGACCCCATAATACCACCTTGAACAATAGCGAACCCTATAGCTGTGGCGTAGTTTCGGGCGGGGATCCAAATGGCCAAGTTGAAGATACCACAGAGCAAATGGAATACGATGCCTGTACTAACAGGGCCAAAGATATCACCCAACTTACCAACAATCGGTCTGCCAATAATGATACCAACAGAGACCATCGTAGCGACAGTGGCACCCTGGGTGGCTGAGTAGCCCAAAGAGATGGTGAAATCAGCCAAGTTGTAAAGCAAGATCACATAACCAAGAAGCGTGACCGCAACAAATAGAGACATGACAACGAATGGCAGAGTCTTCATCACATCCAAATCAAAGATCTTGAAAATAGGCTTCACATGGCTGTCACGGGTCTTGACAAGGATAATACCAACCCAGGTGCAAACGGTACAGATGATACCTTGAATGATCAACGCCCATCTTAAGCTGATGTTATCGATAATGGCCTGGATGGAAAGATTGAACATGATACCACCCACACCAGAACCAACGACGGATAAAGCTTGAGCCATCGCTCTTTTCTTTCTGAACCACATGGACACCAAAGCATTGGAAGGAACAGCGACGAAAGCCAACCCAACACCAACGAGCACACCTTGCGTAAGATAGATCTGCCATAACTTCGTACTGAAAGCAGCCAATAGCAACCCAGCTAACTGAAAGACAGAACCAATACCAATGACAATTTTGACATGTGTGTGATGAGTAAGCCACAGGATTAAATTACCAAAGATCAACCCACCACCAAACCCAATACCACCAATAGCGGCAAAGTTCAAAATAGAGACACCTGGGAACAATCCCTTCTCAATGTAGTGGGCAAGATAGATGGAGAAAGCTGAATTGGAGGCCCAAGTGGAGACACTGAATAGGGAGACACCAAAAAGAACCACCCAACCATAACCGCCATCAGGAACTTCAATGATATGGTTCTTTGGTTCAGCTAGTTCGTTTGTATTTTCAGCGGATTCTTCGCATTTCTCAACGTCTTGTGGAAGTTCTGATGAAGGAGGACACGACATATTAAATCAACTGATGGTCGTTGACTCATTTGAGCTTCGGATTGATATTGGTCCTTACAGTGGGCCACAGATGGGTTTGGAAAAGGTCCTTAGTCAACTCTTTTATAAAGTTCATCTTCTTGAAAAACACCCACGTCCTCTTTATAATTCATAATTCATCAATTATTAATTTTCTTTGTTCGTTTGAGTATAGCCAATGAATTTTAACAGATTTTAACGGCTTAAATCCAAATTGTTCTGATTTCAGATAATTCGTGCGTTAAAATCCGTCTTAAATCCGATGTCGTAAATTTATATCCGTCGCTGCAGGCGCCTTGAAGAAAAATTTCAAGAATTTTCGGCCCATAATTTTTCATGTCACGTGCGTAGAGCACCCAGCGACAAGAAAACAGGACAAACCTTCTACAAAAGGAAATATTAACAATGAATCAAACTTATATTTTAATTGTCGGTTCTATAAAAAACGTCCAAACGAAATCCAAGATAACATCGACCGTCAAGACCAGATCTTTTCAAGAGAAAACAAAAACCGAAGGATAATAACAAGTTTCTTGGATCATTTTCATTGGAGGCGACTTTGATGAACAATTGGATGAATTCAGAATCGAATCTTCCATCTTGACAATGGTCAAACAGAGTGTTGAGTAACTGGAATGCATGATATCTAACTGAAGCTGGGTTGCCGGTCTCTGGGTACTTCTCCATGCTCTGTGTGAGAATCTCAGAAAATAAAGCTTCATCTTCAACCTTCTTGCTGATCAAAGCATTGATACCAATCAAGGCTTCACCGATGGCCTTTGGTTCTTCCAGCTTAGCCAACATGAACTTTAACAACACTTTAACATCGTTGCCATTGAACTGGTAGTCATCAGTAGAGCCGGCTAACTCTTGTAGGACTCTAGCCAATAGAGCAACAGCCAAAGCTCTTAAGACTTCATCATCGGCGGTAAGATAATCTCCTAATAACTGAATTAATTTCAATAAAGTCAGCTCCTTCTTGATGATGAACTGGGAAAGCGATTGGATTGGGGCAAGGTTATCTAACTGTTTCAACTACAATTTACCCCACAAAAAATTTGACAGGTGCCAAGAAAGTCACGGATTTTTTTCCAATGAGTTTCGCTTATGTCAGCGAAAATTGTATCTATCAAAAAAAAAAAAAAAAATTGCCCGCGGCAGACGAGCGGCCGGCCAATACTTCTGCGTACTGTTGAAAAAGTAAAATGTTAGATAAGTCTGTGAAGAGATTTTGCAGAAGCCTGGGGAAACAAAAACCCACCAACTTGCTTGTTGAACATTACATAACAATTACCATATTTCAGGCTCAATATGACCACTGCATCGTCTGAGGTGTTCCCTCTGACCTCAATACCCGCCGAGTCTTGCAATACATCAACCAATTCTGCTCAATCTTTAAATATCACAGCTATGCCGATACAGACTCCGTCATTTTCTAACACAAATTCCATGGAAGTACCGTCGCCGTCGATACCCAGTACCCAAAATAATAGTACCAGCACCAGCAACAGTACAGCCCAACATCAGACGATAGACAAATCCACAGCCAATTACATTCTCAAAACAGGTCTGGCGGGTGGGCTGGCAGGATCAACGGCCAAAACACTGATTGCCCCACTCGACAGAGTCAAGATCCTTTTCCAGACGTCGAACCCAGTATATGCGAAGTACTCTGGGTCTCTGTTTGGTCTTTTCCGTGCCTCTCATAGAATATACTTCACAGACGGCCTCGCTGGGTTCTACCAAGGTCACTCGGCCACTTTGTTGAGGATCTTTCCCTATGCGGCGATCAAGTTTGTGGCGTATGAACAGATCAGAAACATTCTTATACCGAACCAAAACTACGAGACATCGATACGGAGATTGCTCAGTGGGAGTATGGCTGGGTTGTGCTCTGTGTTCATCACGTATCCGCTGGACTTGATCCGTGTGAGATTGGCGTATGAGACGAGGAAATTCAACTCCAAGATTATCCCAATTAAGCATCATGACCATTACCACAACTTCAAACAGGGGAGACTGGTCACCACCATGCGAGAAATCTACAGAGAAACGCCAAGAGTCACGAAGGAAATCCATATCGTTGGGTTCTTGAAGAGAACGTTTCCCGAATCGATCTCCAACTTGACCAATTTTTACAGAGGGTTTATTCCCACCGTCATGGGGATGATTCCATATGCCGGTGTTTCCTTCTGGACGCATGATTTCATCCACGATTTGCTCCGAATGCCGGTGTTGGCCCCAGTAACGACAATGCAGATCAGCAGCAATGGCTCTTCTTCTCAAGACTCCCACACATCCAGTCACCGTGTTCCTCTACGGACATGGGCTCAACTCCTTGCAGGCGGTGTATCCGGTATGTTCTCCCAAACAGCAGCATATCCCTTTGAGGTGATTCGCCGTCGTATGCAAGTTGGCGGTGTGAACCACGGGGAGTACCTCAGCATCAGCAAGATTTCAAAAGAGATCTTCAAGGAGAAGGGGTTCAGAGGGTTCTACGTCGGGTTGAGTATTGGCTATATTAAGGTTATCCCTATGACTGCTTGCTCGTTCTATGTCTATGAGAGGTGCAAGTACTATTTGGGGGTTTGATAGAGATATTATACATGCATATTTATTAACTATTTATATATATGAGATCTAGTTAACTGTTTGAGACAGTCTAAGAAATAATCGATCCCAACATCAGACCACCTTAAATGAACAAGACAGAGATCAAAACCAAAAGAGTGCCAAAAACACCAGCGTTTAAACCAGCAGAAGCAGCAGCAGCACCTTCGAATTCAGAAACAACAACAGCACTGGAGGAAGAGTTGGAAGCGGAAGAAACGACAGACAAATCTGGGAATAAAGTGGAGGTGGAGGAAACCTTCTTGGTGATGGTGGAGTCAACATCAGCAGTAGTCGTGGTACCAGAGACAGCAGACAAAACAGTGGTGCCAGTAGCGCTTGAGGAAGCGGTGGCGACAGCAGAGGAGGAGACTGGAGTGGTGGAAGTAACCTTAGAAGAGGAAGAAGAGGAAGAAGCAGCCTCGGATTCAGTGGTTAATGGACAGTAAGTGGTGTAGACGGTTTCGACGGAGCCAACAGTGGTAGTGATGACAGTGACACCAGTTGTGACTGGGACATCAGAGCAAGCATTGTCGGAACAAGAGGTGATGGTGAGGACAGTGGTGGCAATGTTAGAAACAACAGCGTAGGAAGTGACTTGAGCAGCAGCGGCAGAAGAAGAAGCAGTTGTGGCAGCAGCGGCAGAAGAAGAAGAAGCAACATCCTTGATAACAGAGGAAGGAGCAACATAGTTTGTGTTGGTGATGGTGATGGTGGATTCAAAAGAAGTGGAGGCGGCTTCAGCTCTCTTTTCGAATCTCTTGTTAATGAGGACCTTGGCAACAGCAACGTATTCAGCGGCTTCTTCGGTGATTTCACCTTGAGGACGGAACTCCAAGACTTGATCTTCCTCGATTTGTTGAGAGAAGACACCAGCGATTTCTCTACCAGATGTGGAAGAGAAGTAAGTGGTGTTGGAAGCAGCAGCAGTAGAACCGTCTAACAAGGCATCAACCTTCTTGAAAGCAAAGTGGGAGTCAGCAGCAAATGAAACGTCAACAGAAGACCATGGACCTAAAGAGCCGGAGATTTCCAAGTCAAGAGCAATGTCACCAGACTTCAAGTTGGCGGTGTCAGCACCGAATGATAATGGGGCAGCGGAACTAGTGGTGGTAGCAGCAGCAGTAGAGGTGGAAGAAGTAGAAGTGGCGGTTTCACCAGAAGTAGAAGTAGAAGTAGAAGTGGAAGAAGTAGAAGTGGTGGTGACAGTTTGAACGGAAGTAGAGGTCTCTTCGCCGGCCAATAAGAACTTCTTGGCAAGTTGGGCGTAGTTTTCGTTGTCAGAGTCCACGTTGGCCCAAGCTTGGGAAGCATCCCATAAGGAAACACCACCAAAGTTAGCAGATGATTGGATGGACTTGATGGCGGATTCCAAAGCAGCGGAGTCCAAGTAGCCGGAAGTAGCAGCACTAGGACCAGCTGGGAGACCTAAGAACAATCTCAAGTTCTTGTTGGCAGCATTGGAAGCAGCAAAGTCGGCCCAAGTGTTCCAGTTGAAGTTCTTGTTAACGTTACAGTCATTGTTGTAGAATTGGATGAAGGCGAAATCAACGTCACCGTTAGTTAGGGCGTCGCCGACAGAAGCGTCTGGGAAGGCACATTGTGGGGAAGTTGAAATGTAGTACTGCTTGGAGCCTGAAGCTGCGAAGATGGTTCTCAATTGCTTGACAAGAGCCAAGTAGCCAGTGGAAGAGCCGTTTTCAATGTCTAAATCGAAACCGTCGACAACAGAGGTACCGAAAGTTCTCAAAACGCTGTCGTTGGACCCTTCACCAAAAGCGTCCCATAAGGTTTGAGCAAAAGCAGTACCTTCAGCGTCACTGGAGAACCCGTAGGAACCAAAGACACCACCGAGGGATAATAACACCTTCTTACCGTTGTCTTGACAGGTCTTGATATCGGCAGCGATTTGGTCGCACTTCAATTGAGTGGAGCCCGGGAAAGTGTTACCACATTGGTTGGCGAAGTTCAAGCCTAACTCGCCGTTGGAGCCGAAATCGTTAAGGAATGATAGGACAACAACATCAACGTAATCAGCAGCACAGTAGAAACCTAAGGTTTCTTGGGTGGTACCTTGGGAGTTTTGACCCCAGTAGACAACATTGTTAGTGTTGGCGGTAGCGGTGAAGGCAGTGGCAGTGGCCAGGTAGCTAGCAAGGGCAGTTAAGGAGGCTAATAACTTCATTGTTTGGTGGTTCAATTGTTTGGGAATCGGGTGTTGAGTTTTTGAGGTATCAAGATCAGAATGTACGGTATAACAAATAAACAACCAAAGGGACTGGAAAAGAATGAATAAGGTCGGTTTTAGTTTGCAAACGAATGATTGTTGCCTATTTGTTTATAGTCTTGAGTTACGTACGATTTCCAGCAAAAAGAAGTCTATTGATTGTTGAGTTTGATTTGTTGTTTTAGATCTTTGAATTTTTCGTTGTTTGTTTTATACTCGGGGGGCTGCCAAGGGATGCAAAAAGCAGTAAACTGTAAGGCTACGCACCGAAAAAGCCACAAATGTTGCAAAGATCTGGCGAATCGCGAGGACTTGCCATCATATTTCCGATGCTAAAATGAAAAGTTTCCTAATCGGGGAATAATCTTTTCAGAATAACGCGTTTTAGGCAGCGCGACCGTCGACTGTAGACTAAACTGCATCTAAAATTTCAAAATCACCCCCAGAGGCAAAAATATTTGTATGTAAGTTCGCGAATTGCCATTCTTAAAATTGCCGCCTTTTGGCAAAATCCGGGGGTCCGGTCCCTGCATTATTGTGGTTTGAATTTTGTATTACTAATATATATATATATATATAACTATAAATGGCTCAAAACGGCAATTACCACTTTCGATTTGGTTTGTTGAAAATGAGATTTTATGGTTTGCAAGTTCAGGGCCTGGTCACGTGTGCTGAGTCCAGTTTAGCACAATCACATCGAAAGTCATATTCTATATATCCAGGTACGTCTATATTCTACTTTCTAACTGATCTTGAAGGATACCACATATGAAATTAAAAAGATTTATTCTAACCACTATCAGGCCTCCTCGGCCTCTTCTCTGGCGGTTTCAGGCTCAGGATGGATGTTCACTTCCTGAGGAGGCATCAAGATAACCCTCTCCATTTCCCTAGCTCTTAAATATCCCTTGACGGCAAAGACGATAATCCAAACCCCAAAAAGAACCAAACCAAGACCACCAATCCATAACTTCCATGAGAAAGGCTCACCACGGAGTAGTTCCTGTGCTTGAGCCGAAGCCCCCGGCAAGTCGGAAACAAACTGGTCCACTGTGCCTTTGATATCCGTGCTCAAAGAGACATCTTCATAGACGTCTTGCAAATCGACGCCCGGTTGCACCCGTGACTGGCTCAATTTACCCAGATTATTCCCAGAACTCGAAGAACCGGCCTTGTTCCAGGAAGGCATAGCAGCCCAACCCAGCATGATGAAAGTCACACCTAGCCCCACCTTGGACCCTTCCTTTGCGGCATGGCTGGTATGGAGCACAAAAGTCAAGACAAACCCAACGTACTGGAACGACAAACTCACAAGAGCATTCCAGATAAAGTTGATAATATTCCCAACTGGCAGCCCGTCAATGAAGATCTCGTCTCCAAGCCCACCTGGATTCCCGTGTGGATTCAATATCGTAGATTCCCAGTATGGCGGAGATGTATCAGACGAGGCTTCTATGTACGTTGGAGGAAGATCTGAAGTGTGTGCTGGTTGCAAGTCTGGCTTGGCACTCAAATTGCTGAACACACCATCGTTTTGAGAGCCACCGCCGATGTTGATCCTGGAGGCCGATCCAGATGCGCCATTGGTGGAAGCTGTACGATTGTAGTTGTCCAAGTAGTTGAAGTATCTTGACATAGTGCGGAGGATTGTATTGCTACCTGACATTATCTGTGCCCGTGTGGTGGCAAAGGAGGGGATATTTGGATTTCTATTGTTATCGGACATGTTGTTGCTGGTAGTATTTTGAGATGAAGATGCGCCTGCTGATGCGGTGCCTAGTTCGTGGTCGAAATCACTGAAGTCTTCATCGTCGTTGACATCTCTCACATTGTCTGGGTCTTCTTCGTCGTAGTCGTCTGATCCGTTTGATAGTTTGTTTGTGCTTCTATGGTTCTGTGATTGTCCCAGCAGTAGCGGATCATGAGTCTGTGCTTCGAGATCGATGTCAAACTGTGATAGGTCTTGTAACTCTGTGTCTGTTGTATTGCTGTTGGATATCTATGAGCAAAGAAGTGGCGCAGTTAGTATTTGGTTTTTTTTTTTTTTTTTTTGATTTGGGTTCGAAAATGGGTGGTACTTACTCTTTGATAGGACACCATGGTATTTTATAAGAATAGTAGAGAGATAGATGATGCTTTTCTTGAATATAATGTGATAATATATGCTTTCAGTTGGGTAGAGAATGCGGGTGTGAACTGTTTGTTAACGGAAGTAATATACGAGAACTTGCTATGTGTCTAGTTGCAGTAAGAAGAACAGGTTTAAATGAATGTAGGTATATGATGGATGCGTTGATCTGATCAAATCGTAGGAGCTGAATAATTTCTAATGAGAATCACGGACTTTGTTATCTTTATCTTTAGAGAATATCTTAAAAATTATCAAATTCGAGTGATCAATTGCCCTTTTCAACAATCAACTCGTCTCTTCAAATTTCTGACCCAAAAATGGCGCAGGCGTACGCTGTAAAGCCCGCGCCAAAATGACAGACTGTGGCGCGCGTCGGACGATCACTGAAGACCCGATCCTTCCGTTTTCGGATAATTCTCAATGTTTTCCTAAAGCGGAATCAGCTGTCACAAAGGTGTATGATCTGGATTCTAGTTGCAGTGGTAATTCCTATACTGGCTGATGTTATAATCTCATGGTTGACTTTGTATATTGAACATAGCTATAGCTAAATAAACGTCATAAACAAAGTGAAAAAACGCTTTATATGGGAAGAGGTATATTTCTATATACACATGATGAAAGCTTATAAATATGTCTGCTGCTTCTTTTCCTTCCGATTTTGCTTTTGATTTTTCTTTTCTTAATTTTTCCTGATGATATTATTTTATTTTTCCTTGTGTTTTTCATTATCTTTCTAATGTACAACAGCAGGACAGACAATTTAACATGCCATCACACCGATGTGAACCAACGAGTGATCATGCACTAACACCGGAAGCCTCATTGGCTCCATTGCCGCCAGAAGTGGCACTTCCAGCAGACTTGACGCGTTTCCCAATCTCCTTCTCTCCGCCTTGCTTCCTTTTCTTGCTCTTGCTTGACTTCTCCTTTTCAGGTCTCTTCTCGCCTTCAACGTAGACCCATGATGGCAAATCGTAGAGCTTGACGTGCTGGATCTTGATCTGGTACTTGGACGTGTCTTCGTATTCTTTGAACGAACGACAGATATGGAAGAATTCGTTACATGGAATGTGGATGTCAAACTTCTTGTCTTGGACCGTGGAACCCGCTGCGGTTGGTAGAGTGATGGCAAGACCAATGTATAATGCAGTGATGTGGAGCTTCTTGAATTCCGGCTTGTCGGCGTACTCGGCCTTGTTCTCCTCTGTTAGTTCGATGTGATTGGCCTTCAAGTATTCCTCGTTCTTGTACTGCCCGAAATTCTTCTCAATCGCAGCCAATTCTTCATCTGTCTTGTAGAGATATGTCTTTTCGAACTCCTTGACGTATGGATGGGCCAAATCCACCCCTGCAAAGTTCTCCAACTTCTGGACCAATAGTCTGACCTTGGACTCTATCAACCCGGTCCATTTCAAGTGCTCTTCGTCGTCACCTCTAGTGAACCCCATTATCGTTAGGTAGAACTTGTACTTATGGAAGAAGTCGTGTCTCTCAAAGAAGTTTTCCCATGTTTTCTGCCCGCTGGTGATATCCGTCATCATCGTCAACCCCTTGCCCAATTCAGTCATGATGATCTTCTGGGTGGAAGCAGTGATATTGTGCGTGGCACACATAGATGGATAAGCTGGTGTGATGATAGGCATGCGATGGCCACGGTCTTGCGGATATATCTTTGGGTTCCACACTCTGACCTGCAAAGGCCCGTCTTCAATTGGCTTTAGAAGAACCGGTTGAGGCCATTCCCATTTCGTGAGAATTTGGAAGAACTTCAGTACCACTGTGGAGGCAACGGCGGTTGGGTACAATTGGCAGATTCTGGCAACAAGCATGGCCCAGGCAACACCACCTGGGAAACCAAAAACATTGGCGTAAATGGCGTGTCTTTGAGCCCAAAGCTTGATGGTTCTGAGAGCCAGCTTGAACACAGATGGAACTGGCACCAATGTCAAGATCTCGTCTGTGACACGGGTACCGTTCAAGGCACGAAGATCTCTTTCGTCAATGTTTCTAAGAAGATTCTTATCAGTCAATGTCAAGTCTATTGGCACTTGAGGAATGTCCAATCTGGCACAGATCAAATCGATATCAATGCCGTCAAATTTGATCTTGATGATAGGGACAAAGGCATCAGGAACACATGCGATTTCATCCAATTCCTTTCTTTCTCTAAGCAATTCTTGGAAGACGCTGAAGAAATCATCACGCGTCACGTGTTTAGGAACAACAACTAGAGTATCGATATCAGAGCCTGGACCATAGACACCAAGACGATACGAACCAAACGTAAAGATCTTACCGCCGGCATCACGAGACATCCCTTCAGACATGTTTTTGTTTCTAGACACCCGGTAGACAAATTCAGAGGCCAATGTTTGTAGAGTTTTCAACACGGCACCTCTCTTGAGTGTGGCTTCTTCTGGCTCAAAGGACTTCTGCTTCTTAAGCTCTTGAACCAAAGCATCGGTGAGCAATCTTTCAGACTGTGTTGGTTCTTCTGTGGAGATTGGCGGTGTCACACCGTATCTTTTCTTTGGGATATTTGAAAGTGACATGATTTATAGTTGAAAAATGTGAGATTATGACGAACAAAAATGATAATACAAAACAAAAAAGAACAGCTTAGAATGGAAATGAAAAATGAAATGAATGAAGAAAAAAAGACGTGAAGAGAGAGAGAGACTTGAGTCAATTAGTTAAAATGGACAGATGGTACGCGGTGTATGTATGAGCGATAGAACCAGGAACACGGATTCAATTATAGACCAATGAAAAGAGAGATTTCAAGGTTGGCAGCAATAGGATGATTCAGTGCAACAGATAATGAACGTCCAATTGAATGTTTCGATTTAGGATCTTTCGCCTTCCTTCCCTTCTTTAACTTGTTCTTTACAATTTTCGTGTTGTTCGTTTTTCGCCTGCAGGATCGAACAAGCGCGTTTTTTTCGCCGGAAGAACTGGCGAACAGATGTCCGGGTTTTTGAAATGGGAAAACAGGATTTATTTCCCGGATTAGGAAGTCTTACACTGTTGGCTATTTCCGTTTGCGGGAGTTTACTGCCTTTTAATGTGAGATTTTGTTAGGGCCGCTGCCTAAATAAAGGAGAAGAATCATCACATTCACCCATCACCTCTACAAATTTCCAAATATAAAAACACAACACTATATTTCCTTTCATTATACACAGCAGATGGTCCTCTCCCTTCAGATACAGACCGGTCAATCGTATACAAACCCAGAAATATCCTGTATTAAACAGCACAAACAAAAATAGAAATAAAATAAAAATAAGGGCACAAAAAAAAAACAACACTCATAAACAGTCATACAATCATCATCTAACCCACAAGCTCTTGGAATCATCTATACCTGATCTCTATTTTTCAGCTGAAGAAGCGACGCTGTCACTGGCAGTAGACTCGGTATCGGCATCGGCAACAGTGGTCTTACCAGCGTACAAGTTGTCGGTGTCTTCATCCGTTTGACAGTCCTTGGTTTCCTTCAACAACCAGAACACAACGACAAAGGAGGCGAGTAAACAGCCAGCAAAGATGAACCCATACTTGAAGTCAATGGCATTGATGATAGTTGGAGTAAGAAGAGAAATCAAGAAGTTGGAAATCCAGTTCATAGCAACGGAGCAGGACATGGACATGACTCTGACTCTTGAAGGGAACAATTCAGAGACAACAACAAAGGCAACAGGACCCCAGGTGGAAGCGAACCCAATGATGTAAATACAAGTGACGGCAATCATGACACCACCAATTGCTCTGCTGGAGGTACCAGTCTCCTTGTTGACCAGGAAGAATGAACCAAGGATGGCATAGACAAGCATAGAGACACCCATCACAGCAGAACCAGTCAATAGACAAGCTTTTCTACCAAACTTTTTCACGGCCCAGGTTCCAAGGAAGGTTGAAGCAAAGTTGACAGCACCAAGGATTATAGCAGTTTTGTAAGGGTTGTCCATCCCAACAGATCTGAATAAAGTGGTACCGTAGTAAAAGAAGTAGTTGGCACCCGATAATTGTTGGAACATCATGACACACATACCAATGATCAAACGTAACCCCAACTTTGGCTTACCGACGATGAACTCATTCCATGGAATCTTGGCGTCGTCATTGGCGTTGTTAGTTGTGGCCTCATGTTCATTGAGTCTCTTTTGGATTAATTCTTCAACAAAGACAGATTCGGATTCGGTAATGTCCTTAGTAGTGTGGATGACTCTGGTAACATCAGCAGACTTCTCGTATTCGCCCCTAGCTAACAAATAAGCAGGAGATTCATGCATGAAAATAGTAGCGGCGATGATCACAGCCAACCAGACAAAGTTCAACCCAATTGGAATCATCCATTCAGAGTCCTCACCAGAGCGATAACGGTTACAAGCGAAGTTGGTAATGTTACCCATGAAGATACCAAAAGTGATAAAGACCTGAAAGAAGACAACCAATTGACCTCTGACACAAGTTGGAGAGCATTCAGAGATGAGCATAGGTGTGACGACAGAGAACAAACCGATGGATAACCCAGAGATGATTCTCCCAACCAAGACTTGAACCCAGCTGGACTGAACAATAGAAGTGATCTGGATCAAAGTCCCAACGGCGTAAATGGCACAGCCAATGAAGATGGCCTTCTTTCTCCCAATCTTGTCAGCAACCTTGGACAACAACATACCACCAAATGCACAACCCAAGTTGAACATGGAGATGATACAACCGACAACCCAAGGATTGATGGTGGAAGTACCAGTGGCTTCAGACAAAGAACCGAAACGTGCTTGGAAGGACGGGAAGTTAACAATGCCACCGGCAGTACCCACATCCCAACCAAAGGCAAACCCTGTGAAAGAGTTTGCAACGGCTAAGAAGCAGAAAGTCTTCAATCCAGCCATGGTTTTTTCATAGGTTAAAGGGACATCTGGGGCTTGGGTGTCAACGGTAACGGCTGTGGCAGCTGTGGTGATGGCTGTAGTGCCAGTCTTCTCATTAAGAGTGGAAGTGGAAACGGAGGCCCCAGTGGGAACGTTGGTGATGTTTTCCTTAACTTCTTGATTATTATTTTCAATGTCAGTGCTCATAGTGAATAATATAGCAAGTTATGATAGCTAATTTTAAATTTCTAGGGAGAAGAAACTGGGTTGAAGTTGTAAACGAAACAAGGAAAGAATTCCCAGATATTTATACCTTCGTGGGACATGAGAAGATGTCACTTTGAAATCTCGTCAGTGTATCCCCTTCTCTTCAGTGTACATCCTTAAATGGCGGGGTAGCTCTGTATAGAGTGGCGACTTTCATAGTATCTTGTGCTGAGTGTGGCATTAGTGTGTGTTTCTCCGATGCAACCAATCAGGACCCCAATAATCTTAGGTCATACTGTTGACTTATGGCTTTGTTTTTGGCGATCAATTAGAATGCTTTAGCGTCCAAGATAGAGAGGCGTTTAATTCAAAGGATGTTCGATTTGTTTACTTTGATTCTCAAATATCGTTCAAAGAGGAAAATGTCTGCCAACCGGTGGCGGGTGATTTGCGAGATGTTCGGATGCGGCCCTTAGCATTATAGGCGCACCTGGAATTAAAAATGGAGTCTATTCCGTATACCTTGATCTTTGGACTTTGCTCCACTGAACTCCTTCAAAACTTTCAACTCAATTGGTGAACTCGATACTTTGGATCTACAGAGCATCTAGTCGTACATTCAGATCTACTAAAACACCACCGCTTATCTACAACCGTTTGAAAAGCGATTCGGACAGCACGGTCTTTAACATCACGCCTTCAGTTCCATACAATCAAATATAATGGGTCTTTATATCCCAGGAGGCTCCTCAGGCAGTGGCACCAACAATGCCGCATCAACTCCACCGCCTTCTTCCGACTCTGACAGCTCGTCGTCTACCTCTGCCTCGACGTCGGGCTCAGCATTGACCATCAACGGTAGGACATACTATCCACGCCCATCTCTTGGTCTCTCTGCATGGGGGCTTTTGAAGCCATCGCCAGATAATTGGATGGCGGTTTCCACGCTTCTCTCCATTCAAACGATAATAGGTCTTTCCTTCATCCGTAACGTCCGCTTGAATTGGAGATACACGGGGACCTGGAATAAGATATTCCATGGTGGGCTGGGTGTATGGCTGTGTTATCAGACAGGCCTAGGTGTCAGCAAGATGGTTCTCCCTTGGGATCCATGGATTGAAGAAGCTAGAATGTCAAGAATGAAGCTGCAGGAGAAGAACAAAGAGAAGAAGGAGGACTGGACGCAATGGTGGTTTGGCGATTGGGAGTATAAATTCTCGACTGTTGAAGAGTGGGAGAAGAAAGTGGGGCATTGGATCACTATCACTGAAGAAATCGAGCAAGAGTACGCTAAGATCTGTGGCGAGTTCCAGAAAGTTTCATTCAAGATTCGTGAGTTGGAGAAAGTGCGTGATTCGAAGATTTTGGAAGAGTTGAATTTGTTGGGCGACGATTGGAAAATTGCAAAGTTGCCGCAATACCGTGAGAAGTCCCAGTTTCTGTCAACGAGTAACCTGATCCAGGGGAAGGCCGTGCCTGTTGTTCCTGAAGAATTGGATCAGTTCATTCAGGACGAAGACTCGTTGATCCTGGACGAGATCAGAGAGTTGAACAGCCCATGGGATGCTTTGAAGGAGGATACAGAGTACGTCATCAGGTTTGTCCCAAGGTTCAGATGGTTGCAAGAGAGAACAGAGTTCACTCAATCGAGAATGGCTGAACACGCTTCGCAGGAATCTCAGCTCAAATCACCGGCAGAAACTGAAGGTGGAACTGAAACTGAGACTGTATAAAATGGAAGTAAGAAGAGGGGAAACTGTAAATATAAATAGGACATCTATTAGTTCTCTAAGCCAAAACCTGTAAGACTTTCTCGTAAATAGTGAAGACAATACCACCACTCAGCACTAATCTTCCCAATCTTGGGGTGGCACCCTTCCAGAACACCTTCAGACCTTCTTCTTTATAAATCTTACAGAAGCAATCCAATGTGTTCTTGTATTTGCCCTCGGCACCCAAGGCTTGCATACGAGTCTTGACTGTGTCAATAGGCATTGTGGTGTAAACAGTGACAATCCCAGCAAAGGCACCAACGATAAACGTCAAACCTGAAGACAAAGGTTGGGAAGCAGGCGTGTTTGAGATGGATTGGATCGTGGTTTTGATATGGTTGTAACAGCCTAATCTCACAGCTTGGTTGGAAGCTTGACGTAAGGACACAGGGATCAAACCGGCATATAGTTTCCTGAGCCCTAAGTCTCTAACGACGGAGATTGATGTGAATTTGCCCTTCCCGGCGTACTTTGGGTTGGAACTTTGCTTGTCATCGATCATAGCGGTCTTAATGGCTTCTGATGGAGTCACAGCGAGAACAGATTCCAAAAGACCAGCACCAAGACCGGCAATCACACCCCTTGGGCCTGATAGTTTCCCCTCTGAGTCAACGAGTAGCTTTTTGATGGAGTCATAACCGAGGAATCTGACACTTGCCTTCACGGTATTACCAACAACGAAGGCCGGCATACCGACGTATAGAGCCGAAACACCCTGGGTCTTCGCAACATTGTAGATTAGTACCAGAGGGTTGCGGGACGTTGTGGAGGACTTGGAGATTAGTTGTAGACGGGTTTTGGCGAATTCGAATGGATAGGTAGTCATACCCTCGATGGCCCCTGCTAGACCACCTGCTAAGAATGACTTTAATGGGTCGATCTTTGTTTGAGGCTGCTGTTTAGTTGTCGTGGTGGCGGACATGATGATGTTGACTTTGTAGAGTTGGATACACACTCAAAAGCCAGTGAGATCATGAACGAAATTTGGGAACACTTACAAGTTTATATATGAATCTTTTTTCAGTCTGAGAGCCAATTAATTGTATGACAGTTGGAAAATTGGAATTCCGTGAAAGGCCCGGTTAACGGCCGGTTCAAGCCAGTCGCGATTATTACCTGATCTGGACAAATGTCAACAGACACCGCGCGCGCGTTCAGAAAATTATAAGCTGGTGCCATAGTAAACTGTTAAGAAATCACGTAGTCAAGACTCATTGCCTGCAACTCTATTCATGGCAGATTCCCTCTCTCTCTCGCTTTCTTAGAATCCATCACAGATCGCAAGCCAAGATGAGTCCACCACTTCTCACACAAAAGCAGAAATCCCGTCTTATCGATCGTTTCAAACATCAACAAACTCATAAGCTTCAAACCCTCCTCGACACGGTCCAAACCAAATCGCAGATCCAAAAGCAAAGAACCTTAAGGAGAAAGCTGTTCATACCAGTAGGATTTAGAGAATTGAAGGTCAAGGAAGTGTTAACCGTGGAAAGAACGAAGAAAGTTAAAGTATGGGAGGTTATTAGAGATGTTTTGAAACAAAGAGGCAAAGAAGGAGACGTGAAACAGAAGAAAGACGCGGTAAATGCTTCTCAGGCTACAGAAAGCGAGGAAGCCAAGAGAGCCAGGAGAATTGAAGAGATTAAGAAGTGGAGGGAAGGCAGGAATGCTTGAAGGGTTGGTCTCAAGGCAAGTCCATGAATATATCATGGCCAATCTTATGATTAAAGAATTGCATAGCACACAATATAATTAGCATCAAATTAAAGACGTTGATATCTGGGAGATCATAGTTGCTTTTATCATGGCGGTCAGCTCCTCCGCCTTGATCAGACTACACGATTCTTTCTACCTAAGACTATTGATCAATGGCATGAGTATCAATCACTCGTAATAAGCCGTGTTTTTTGTATAAATACGCCAATTTGTTTGTCGTTCGCTTGATCCTTCGCTAGAATCTTCTACGAATAAAACCAATGAACTTAAAATTGCTCAAGAACTTTTTTCTAGCATGGTATAAAAAATAATATTAATAACAAAAATCTCATTTTGAGCTTACCCAACCTCTCTTAACCAGCTTAATCTTCCCAGCCCACCACAACCCAGCATTGACAGCCAATAGGATAGAGATGGCCACGATAAGTAGCTTGTACTTGAAAGTCTCCAGATTAATCGTATCGAAAGAGCCAGAAGGTGTCAATCTCAAGACCTGGAGCTCAGAAGAAGCCTTTACAGGGATCACGAGAAGCAACAATGTTGACTCTAAGTCTGTGCTTGAAACAACCAGCTGTGACTGTGGACCGATGACCAATGATGAGCCGTCTTTGTTCGTTAGGTATGAGTGGGAGTCCACGAGGTTGATTAATGGATTTGAAGCCAAGTTAGCTGTGTTCAATTGAGAGGTCTTATCCAAGACCACAACCTGGCCGTTCAATAAAGACAACAAAAATTGCTTCTTGGTGATGCCATGTTTCGTGCTCGTGAGCGTTAGCTTATGAACTTTGTGGGCGAAGAGGTATGTCTTCATAGACACGTCGACCTGCGTGGTGCTGTTGAAAGAAGAGACGCTCTTCTCGGTGGTGGCATATTCTGGTAAGGAAGACTGGTGCAAGTCCCAAACAACAATTCTTTGGCCCGGTCCTGAAGACTTGATATCATTGGAGTAGAATGTGTAAATGACGTAATGCTCACCAAAGACCAAATCGAAGTTCTCCTCCACATTGATCACGTTCTCGTGGATGACTTGGTGGTACACCTCGCCAGTGACACCGTCCTTTAGAATTACTTGCAATGTCATCGATCCCGTATTGTAGGTGGCCAAGGAGATATAATTAGGGTTCAAGGATTTGAAACGTAGAATTGAGCCAGGTTGCTGAAGTGTGGCGAGTTGAGAGACTTGGAAACTTGGCTGAGATAATGGGGATTGGACGTATTTGATGATCTTTTCTTGAGAGTTAGAAGTCGTGTAGGACCAAGTTGAAGAAATCTGCTTTGTTGCTGGATCGATTTCATTTCCTGATAAAGAAGAGGAATCTGGCTCTGTGAGAAAGTACAGTGGCTCTGTGAGATCTTTCTGGGACTGGTTAATGTTGTGAACCAGATGGAACCCATTGGCCAGCGAGAGCAAAAAGTTCCCCTCGTTGTCAATGGTGGTGACTTTGGCAACGTCGGCAGGGATCAAAGAGGTCTTAACGATGGAACCGTTGTGTTCGCTGATCTGCAATAATCTGCCGTCGGTGGTGAAGACAAGCACCAAATGTTCTTCTTGGGATCTTTCTAGCTTGATGATCTTGGCATCGGTGCTGCTGGATAAATTGACATCTAACGACCAGAGTGGCTCTGTTGGGTTGGAAGTGGAGAAGGCTTGGACCAAACCATGGGAATAGGCAGTGATGACGTGTTTCACAAACCCGAACTTCAGGCTCCTGGAGTCGTTCTCAGAAGCAGCCTCTGTGGCTTCGGAAGTGAGTAAAGACACGTAATGGTCAAACATGGAACGATAAGCGGCTCGTAAAGCTGCGATATGTCTTGACAATCTGAACCAATAGCCGTGCAACAAGCTGGCATGCTCTTCAAGATTCAAGACTGAGTCGTTTAGTGATAGCTCTGGGGAGATGTCAATGATTAAGGTGTCGACAATTGACGACGAGCAGGCAGTGGTGGCAATCTGGTTGCCGTTATGATAAGACACCACGCTTCCGTCTGCGAATCTCAGACTCATGAACACCTGTAGGTCAGACTCGATCAGTTGGACACCCCAGTCCTGTATCTTGTCAAAGTTCAGCGGGGTCTTTCCAAGGAAGTACGACTTCAACTCCAAGCCGGATTCAGAATCATAGAGGCGTAGATGGTGCTCGGATAAAAGAACGAGGATTTGTTCAGAGAGGTATAGCTTGTAGTTGAGAATGTTAGCAATGACGAACAATGGGTCTGACGCACTGAAGTCTGAGAGGTCGTAGGCCTGCAACTGATGCAATTCGGCGGAGTGGACAACTAATAAAGAGTCGGAGTTCAATTGGGCTGGTGTGGTGCCGCTTGGTAGAACCGTCTCGTCTGACTTGATTGACCCATCTTTGGCATCGACCTGGATCATCTTGTAAGAAGATTCAGAGCCGCCGCTGCCAGAGGAGAAAACGATCTTCGTGCCAGAGATATCGACAATCGATGCCAGCTTCACCTCTGTCAACGACTCGAAGTTGAATGGGTGAATCTGTTCTTCATCGTTGGCAGAGTGTTCACGGTTGTAATGGATGTAGCTTAGGAAGCCGTCGTCCGAGCCATCCGAGATGAAATAGAAGACGATGTTTCCATTGGCCAAGACCTGGACTTTCAATTGGGTTCCTGGGACATCTTTCAAGAAGTATAAGTTGTACTGCTTGGTGATCTTACAAGCTGTGGCGTCAAGCTCGACAACATCACCGTTGAGGAAAGTCAGAACGATAATAATAATACCCTCTTCACCTCTAAGCTCATTCACTGATGTCACTAGTGAGTCGAACTTGAGATCTTCTAGGCTCGAGTCACAGGCTGCAAAACCAAGCTCTGTGAATTTGTAGAGCACTGAGCTCCCTGAGTTGAAATGGTTGGTGACCGTGATGATTTCAGTGCTGTTGGAAGGTCCCAATAGATATTGGAAGGAGTCTTCAGAAGAATCGCAGTCCAAGTTCAAGCTCCAGACAGGCTGCTGCCCACCGTTGAGTCTTGTCAATTGACACGCAGCGTCAAGAGTTATAGAGTAAGAGCTGGATCCAACAATATCATCGTTGTAAAGCTGGTAAAGCTGATTCAATGGAGGTGTGGATATTTTGTAGCCAAAAGTCGTTGTTATTAGGAAAAACAGCAGGAGATCTTGGAGATTCATCTTGACGATAGATCTTTCGGAATGAGTCTTGGGATCTCTAATTGAGCTGAAATGAGGGGCTCTTGTTCTGGCTTTTCGAAGTAAATAACCTAGCTGTTGCTTCAGATCTCCCTCCTTGCCACTAATTTGGACGTTGCACGATCAATGGCTAGCTCGCACATACAGAAGTGTCACGTGCCCTGGTAGTGCCCTTAACAGCATTTTGATAGCTGTAATTTCAAAATTAAAATTATCAAAAAAATAAAAATAACTGAAAGAGGAAAAATAGGCTTGATACAGAGGTAATTGGTGATTAAAGTTTAATGTAAATTTGGAGATTTATAGATGTTGAACGTATTAATTTGCAAATTTTTGTGTTCAATGAGTGAATATAGACTTTCAAAACTTTAAAACAATATTTTCGATAAACGTAAATGGGAAATGGTCTATAGAGACTCCAATCTACTGTTAAGGATGAGAGATCTTGTAAAAGAATTACAATACGTGGAACATTTTGTTTATGTTATAGACCATTATGGACTTTTTTTCAGATTATTATAGGAAATACTACATGGCAGCCGCCAGCGATGAGCATGAATCGTCACTCAGTAGTATCATTCAAATTTCTGTAGTAGTTAGCCCCCAAAGATTCAACCTCACAGATCTTTGAATTCATTCCAATTTAAATCAGTTACAAGTCGTTTATTCATAAATACCATGATACATACATTTTTCAAACAAGCAAAGAAACAGAAACAAAGACAAGTATTGCAGCGATAAGATTTGGAACAGTGGCGATTGATCCAGACTCTTCTCTTTTCCTCATTTCAACTTTTGATACAATCAAAGGAGTCGATGATGGACCCTTGGGGGAATTTGCCTTAATCTTTGAATCCCTCTGATAAGAAGCAATGCCACTTGTAAAGAGTTCGTATTCAGTTTCGACAATCACTTCATAGAAAGTTTGAACGACTGTGCGAGTCACTTGGTTTGAAGCCGTTGAACTCGTTGGGTCAATAATTGGATCATAATTCTCACTCAGGCCTCTTTGACTCAGAGAATTGGTGCTTTGCTTCAAATACCCGTTGACTAAACTGAGATAACTTTGGTCATCAATGATATTGTTGACGCCCACCGAAGCGTCCCATATCATAACACCGCCAAAATGAGCATTGCTTTGATGGGCTGATATGATTGTCTTCAATTCACTTGGATCAGCGTAGCCACTTCCGGCGGCATAATCAGCTCCCGGAACACCAACAAATAGTTTGATGTCACTATTGTAGGCTGTTGAATCAGCGAACTCTTCCCATGTGGCAAGATTGAAGCCCTCTGAGTTTGCATTGCAAGATGGATTGTTGTAAAACTGGATGAAAGCAAAGTCCACTTTGGAATTCTCAAGCACATCGCTTAAGGACTCATCTGGGTAAACACATTGTGGGGCTGCACTGATAAAATAATCCTTGCTGGCGCCCTGAAACAATTCCCTCAATTTATCAACCATAGACACGTATCCAATTTGATCCTTGTTCTCAATGTCGAGATCAAACCCGTCCACAGTAGCTGATCCAAATGGTCTTTCCTGAGCTGTGCCTTCACCAAAGTAATCCCAGAGCACCGAAGCAAAGCTGGAACCATCACTTTCTTTTGAGAAGCCATAAGTTGAGACAGAAGAATCACCACCCAAAGAAAGAAGCACCTTGATTCCCTTCTCTTGACACGTCTTGATATCCTCTCCTATCTGTGTGCAATCTAGTAATCCATCACTGAATTTGGTTCCACATTGGTTTGCGAAATTGATGGCAAATCCAGCTGGGCCTGAATCTGCATTTGGAAAGGTGGTTAGAAAAGCCAAAACAACGATATCAACTTCATCAGTGCAGTAAGTACTTAGTCTATCTTGCGTGGAGCTTGACTGGAAGTTTGGATTGTGATTGTAAGCATTGTTTCCCCAGTACACAACTGTATTGTTGTTACCAGAAGCTGAAAACCCGGCGGCTAAACCAAAAAATGCTGATACAAGCCAATAGAAATGGTAACTCATCATGATTTTCACGGACGTTGGTAGTAGCTTAATGTGACTTTACCGTTTGAAGTAAAGCGAAATGTCCAATGTAGTCTGAAAGCTGAATTGCGTCTAGTATTGTTACATCTTAAGCATGCTTTGAAACAGGATGAGATGTGACATTTATAAGATTTTCTTCAAGCTGCTGGAAACATTATAAATTTATGATTTGATCATGGCACATAACGATACTGAGTTTCACAGCTGATTGAGTGCTATGCGTTACGTTATTTCAGGCACGAACCTTATATATGGTTTGATTCCTGAATAGCTTTGAGTGTGAAAAATATGAGAGAAGAATATGATCAGGTGGACTGGGCACAAAGATGCATCATTCTTAGCGTTTCTGGGTTATTTCAGCTTCAATGGCAGTTCTAGCTTTGAGGGTATAGCAAATTCAATATTTAAGCTTTGAAATCTCCAAGAAATAACTAGTTGTTGTTGTAGTTATTGCATCTGTCAATTTATATTCTTGTAGGTTTGTTTTTGGTCTTAACCCCTGACTAATTTCCGAACAAATATCCAATTTTTGATTAAAAAAAAGGTCGTACCCGGATTCGAACCGGGGTTATCCGGATCAAAACCGAAGGTGATAACCACTACACTATACAACCAATATGACTCTACGCAAACGACGACAAATTATAGACAGTACACTGCCTGTTTCACATATTTAAATTCAAATCCGAGCTTGAGTGATGAGATCATCGATCAACTTAGATATAAATAATATGAGATGTATCAATTGAGTTCTTGAAGGTCCTAGCAAAAAATTGTTTCGAAAATTGATAGTCAGGACTCAAAGAATCTCGTATTTCTCTTCATGCCCCGGAATTGGTCGGAACTCGGAACCGGAGTGTGTGGTACGTGCGTCCTGCAGGTTGCACAAATTAGCGTGGAAAAAAAATTTAACAAGAGGCAAAAAAATACTAAGATCAAAGATGAGCTTAAGTTAGGCATTTCTTCTACAAGATAAAATCATTGCTGCTTAACATACAAACCCAACAGCCCCAAAATGTCTGAAGTTGCGGTTGCTGATATTTACATCGATGACTCCGTGTCTTTCGAATCTTTCCACCTTGATGCCCGTTTATTGCAAGCCATCAAGCAACTTGGCTTCAAGAATCCAACTTTGGTTCAGTCTAAAGCAATTCCCCTAGCTCTCCAAGAAAAGCGTGACATCATTGCCAAAGCTTCCACTGGGTCCGGTAAGACTGTTGCATACTCTGTTCCAATAATCCAGTCTATATTGGCCAAGAAGAGCATAGGTAAATCCGAGAGCCAGAATTCCATCAGCTCTATCATTCTCGTCCCGACTAGAGAATTGGCTAAACAGGTTACAACTTTCCTAGAGAAACTATGTGTCTATTGCTCCAAGGAAGTGAAGATTTTGAACCTATCATCGCAAATCACCGAACAAGTTCTCAATTCATTGATATCAGAGAACCCAGAAGTTTTGATTTCCACCCCTTCAAAATTGGTCCAGATCTTGGAAAAGAAGCAGCAGACCATTGATCTTTCGAAGCTCTCGTATTTCGTCATCGATGAGGTCGATTTGATTCTATCATATGGCTATGACGACGATCTCTCCAAGCTTGCAGAGTACTTGCCCTTGAAGACACTTCAAACATTCCTCATGTCTGCCACTTTGAACGAAGATATCAATGGCCTCAAATCGAAATTCTGTCGTCTGCCTGCGGTTCTGAAGCTCAATGATGAGCAGTTAATCAACAAAAACAAAATTGTCCAATATTACGTCAAGACCACCGAGTTTGACAAGTTCTTGCTAACGTACGTCATCTACAAATTGAACTTGGTGAAGGGTAAGTCCTTAGTCTTTGTCAACAACATCGATAGAGGTTATAGGTTGAAGCTGTTCCTTGAGCAGTTTGGGGTCAAGTCTTGCATCTTGAATTCCGAGCTTCCAGTGAACTCAAGGCTCCACATTGTGGATGAATACAACAAGAATGTGTACAACTTGTTGATTGCCACCGATGACGACAACATCAGAGAAATCGACGAGGATGCAGACCTTGAACCCGAAACTGATGAACAGCAACCAGTCAAGAGCGCCGCCAGCAAAGACGCTGTGAGATCAAAGAAAGACGCAGAGTACGGTGTTTCTCGTGGTGTTGATTTCAAGAATGTGGCTTGTGTGTTGAACTTCGATTTGCCGCTCACCGCCAAGTCATATGTCCATAGAATAGGCCGTACAGCAAGAGCCGGGAAGGCTGGTATGGCCCTTTCTTTTGTGATCCCAGACAAGGAGTTTGGAAAACATAAGGTTGCTTCCTTGAAGTCCGCCAAAAGAGACGAGAAGATTCTTGGAAGAATAGTCAAACAGCAAAACAAGCTTGGCTACGAACTTCAGACTTATCAGTTTGATATGAAGCAAGTGGAAGGGTTCCGTTACCGTGCCGAAGATGCTTTCAGAGCTGTCACTGCTACCTCGGTCCGTGAAGCGCGAGTTAAAGAGATCAAGACCGAACTGTTGACAAATGAAAAGTTGAAGAGACATTTCGAAGAGAACCCACAGGACTTGGCAAGCTTAAGACACGACAAGGAGCTACATCCATCGAGAGTGCAAAGCCACTTGAAAAGAGTTCCTGAATATCTTCTCCCAGAAGGCGCCAGAGACGACAAGACAAAGATAGGGTTTGTTCCTTTCCACAAAGTTGGGAAGAAGAAGTTCAAAAGGGGCTCCAAGAAGGGTGGCAACAACAAGTCCAATCCACTTAAGAGCTTTAGAGGTAAGAAATGATACATATTTTAGTGAATGAGATTTTAATGTAATGTTCAGTTTAAGCTATGAATTGCTTATTGTCCGCTTTCGGCAATATTCTGGTTCGGGTAATATTCGCGACAATTTTCCAACCAGCACTGTAAGTTTATCTTCAATTAATTAATATTGATTGCTTCTATTCCTTCTTCGTGCGCCAGCAAAAAGGTGCATGATCTGCCTGCCAGCAAACCCCTGCAGACTCGCAGACCCGATCTGTAAATACTAAAAGTAAACAACATCAACGATACCTACGTGCCCAGAGAAGATCTAAGTCTAAAACTTGTACCTGCGCATACATTCAAGGGACCCCCTCACCAGCAGATCTCGATTTATCGATACACCATGGTCGTGTGAAATCACTATAAATACAAGACTCAAAGTCCCTGGTTACACCTTTGAAGTTCAACCCCACACAGCCGAGGCCCAAGTACTCTCTTCAAGTTCCAAGTCAACACAATGAAAAGCCTTCTTCTCCAAACACTCCTCCATCTAGCATTACTTCTGTCAACAGCACATGCATCATTCAGCGCCACAAGCAAGTCCAATATGGTGCTGTATTGGGGCCAAGCCAGTGCCGGTTCTCAGGAGCGACTCTCAAGCTATTGTACCGATGATGTGTCTATAATCGTGCTTTCC